>JAODAL010052248.1:0-26115 GCA_025379985.1 Phyllomedusa bahiana
GGTGAAAAAAAACGGTTTCTTGGAGCACCCAGCGCAGAAACAACATTTAAATTTAAACCCCTTTTGGATGTAAATTGCGCAAAAAAAAATTGGGGTAGCCACAAACTATAGCTTTGTAGCGTGTTAAAAATGCGTGTTTTTTTAGTACACAACAAAAGAAAAAAAATTGAAATTAACCTTTGTTTGGAAAATTATGGTAAAGGAAAAAATTTTTAATTTTTGGCGGTGAAAAAGCGGTATTTTTTTCACCACAGCAGAAAAAAAAAAGTTTAAATTTAAACCCCCGGATGAAATTTGCGAAAAAAATTGAGCACCCACAAATGCTAGCTTTGTAGGGCAACTATTGCGTTTTTTTCTACGCTACACAACAAGAAAAAAAATTGAAATTTAAACCTTTGCTTGTGAATTAGGGGTTACAAAAAAAAATTGTAATTTTTGGGGTGAAAAATGAGGGTTTTTATTTTTGTCCCCCACGCAAAAAAAAACAATGCTTAATTAACCCTGGTTAAATTCGCAAAAGAATTGGCAGCCAAAAAATGCTGCTTGTAGGTGTTACAATTGCGTGTTTTTACGCTACACAAAAAAGGAAAAAAAAAATTGAATTAACCTTGCTTGTGAATTATGGAAAGGGAAAAATTTTTTAATTTTTGGCGGTAAAAAAAGACGGTTTCTTGGAGAAAACCAGCAGCAGAAACCCCTTTAAATTAACCCCTGGATGTAAATGCGAAAAAAAAAATTGAGCAGCCCAAAACTACTTTTTGTGGGTTAAAATTTGCGTGTTTTCTACCTACAAACAAGAGAAAAAATTTTTTTAAACCCTACGCTTGTGAATTAGGCTACGGGGGAAAAAAAATTGTTTTTTTGGCGGTAAAAAAGGACGGTTTGTTGGAGTCCCACAGGAAAAAAAACGCTTAATTAAAACCCCCTGGATGAAAAATGCGCAAAAAAAATTGGCAGCCCAAAAATAAAGTGGTTTTTGTCTTGTAAAACGCTGTTTTTTTAATGAATACAAAAGGAAAACTGATTTAGTCCCCTTGGATATTCAAGTTGCTGTGAGCAGTAGGTTTAAAATGTATATGCAGCAGCAGTGGACGCACACTGGATTTTTAAAAATTAAATACCCCAAAAAAATCAAAATAGAACTTTAAGAGAAGCAGTCTCTGAGACAAGCTGAAACACCCCACAAAAAATCGCTGTATAAAAATCATTTTCTTCGTAAGAGCTATCCACAATCCCCGCGGGCAGCACCTTCCTGATCAGTAGTGGAGGGTGTGACTCCCCAGCGTGCGCCCGGACTTATTAGTGCGGTGGGGCATCACAGAATCCCCCCGGGGCTTGATTGGCTTATCTTGCACATGTCATGCAGGCTATGCCTTCTTTTCCTCCCAGGGGGTGCTTTTCCCCGTAACGGGAAAGTGCTCGCGGCCCCCTTTTATCGTCAAAAGCACATTTGTTACCCAAATTCCCCCAAAATTGACTTCTTCGAATGGGTTTTCCTGAAATTCTAAACGAATTCAAATTCGTTTGAATCAATTCGCCCATCTCTAGTAACAACCCATTCAATCCACACGGGCAAAGAAATCAAACCATAGATGTCCATACATTAAGTTATGTGTAAAAATGAGAAATGAAACAGGGAAAAAAGTATTGAACACGTTACTGAAACGTATTTAATACTTTGTACAAAAGCGTTTGTTGGTGATGACAAGACACCTCCTGAATGGAGAAACTAGTCGCATCCATTGCTCTTTTGGCCCATCCTTCCACACAAACACTCTTCAAATCTTGAAGGCTCCGTGGGCTCCTTCAATGAACTCTGAGCTTTAGTTCCTTCCAAAGATTTCCTAAAGGATTCAGGTCAGGTGATTGGCTGGGCCATTCTAGCAGCTTTATTTTCACTCTCTGAAACCAACTGAGAGTTTCTTTGGCTGTGTGTTAAAATAAAGGGTGAAAGCAGCAAAAATACATTGCAACACTGATCACCATCTGCTAAAAATTTACTTAATTTAATGAAGTACAAAAATCTAAATAAAAAAACAAAAATCTGAAAATTTTATTTTTAACATAATTCTGAAGAATATTAATAATAAAAATAATAATTTTAGATTCTATTAATTTTAAATACATTTTATAGGAGATCTTTTAATATTTTTTGGATATATATTTTAATATTAATTTTATATAATAACTTTTTTCTTTTATAGAATTTGATTTTATATAGTTTGATAATCATCAGACATTACTTTTTATTATTGTACTGATGTAAGTTGAGAAATAATGGACATTTTTTGCCCTAATTGCAAATGTAACTCCACTTCGACTTCTCAGGCTAAGAAAGACTACATTGAAATAGATATGTCTGTTCAAGCAGTAATGCGCCTAGTTTTTCTGACCCTATTGCAGAGATATGTTTAATAGTTTAAATGTGTTGTAACACACCCTCAGAATGCTCCCTCATGTTATTCGCATTAAAAAGTGTCAAGTCTTGGGAACAATGCACCTAACATATTTGTTGGGCGCATTATAAAAATTTGGGGCATTTTACGCCAAAAAAGGGTGAAAAACCCTTTCATACATGTCACCCCTAATATCCACCAGGCCTCTCTACTAAGTAAAAAAAGGGGAAAAAGCAAGTAGGTAACGCTCACCGGTCTTAAATCCACTTGGAATAGGTATCCGCTTGAAGGAATCTGTCTGCACGGTGCACTCAGGAGTGGAATACCCAGCTGTAGGAATCCAAACAACAGGAAATAGATGCAAATGTAGCTCCAGCACTCGTGTTGAGATAATCCAGATAATCCAAAATAGTTATAAAAGACGCAAATTTATTGAAACCATTTTAAAAAAACATGGTTAAGAACATTAGTCAATAGCCATTTTACGCGTTTCGAGCCCAAAGGCTGGCTCTCTACTAAGTGTTCTATTTACTTTTTCAATATCAGCAAATGTAAAGTTAGTTACATCACCCACATGGCATTGCACAAAATGTTTGGAAGCCATGGACATACTGATTTGATTAGGTTTATGTATATGCGATATAGCAAAGGTTGTGCCAGTAGAGGGGGAAGATACACTTTGGTAACCTGCCTATGACCACATGTTAAACAACAATTATGCCCGCAACTATATGATCCCATGGCTTGCAGAAAGTACCATTTACCAGAAACAATTAAACTGAAAGAAAGTATAATAATAATAATATAATAATAATAATAATAATAATAATAATAATAACAATAATTCCTTTTTGTTCTTATTAATTCACCCAATGGAATGTTATGCACAATATGATGTGGTTGACAGGAGGTAATCAATAAGGTGGAGTTCCTAGCCATGTTATTTCTAGAATGGGGAACAATAACACCTTTACTCTGTTAGCGAGTAAACTTGAGATTCATGTCATTTTGATTGACAAAAATCCCAAATTGTGTGGCCCATTCAGATTTCCTCTCCTTCTCCTCCAAGGAAAAAGGTCAGTCATGAGAAAAAAGGAATTGTTTTTCCCAAGTATATTATATATATATATTATATATATATATATTATATATATATATATATTATATATATATATTTATATATATATATATTATATATATATATATTTATATATTATGTTTACAAGGGGGGGAAGAAACAAGCCACCATTAAAAGTCCCAAAGCAAAAAAAATTGACCTTAAATAGAAAAAAATTTTGTTTAACAAAATTTGGACATCAAAATAAAAAAAACCCATTTACTGTCTCAGAATAGGGACCTGATCCGATCAACCCCAAATGCCCAAAAAGATACCCATGAAATTTTCATTCCCAATTTGGGCCCTGTAAATAGAAACTAAACTCTTGGTACCGGGATAAAACTCTAAAATCTGAGCCCCCCAATGGTTGCAATAATTTGTCCTCGGATCCAAAAGGGGTTTAAAACCCAAAGAGAAAATGCCTGCCCTAGGGGCACAAAGGGGTTTTGGAAATTTAATTTTTATGTTTTAAAACACTGTGGCGCTTCATGGGGCTTTTTTTCCTCTCATTTGAAAAACATATATATGTTTTCATTTAGGTAGATTGATTTTTTTTTTTCTGAAGACTGTCTTTTTCCCCCCCTTTCCCCCTTTGGGGGGGGGGGGGGAACTGATTTGCCACCAATTTGGGACTTATGTAAATCAAAATGCCATAATCTCAAAGTTTATTTGTGAATGGCAAAAATGTTTTATGATTTTTTTTGTTACACTAAAAAGGGGCCCCAAAAAAGGTTTTTTTGTTTCCCTTTATAGAGGGAAAATGGTAGGGCATGGTAGGAAGTTTTGGGGTCCATCATTTGAATTTTCTCTGCTTACATAAATTCTGTTTTTTTTTTGATTAATATTGTCAAGAATTGTTGGACAGAGGAACTGGTCTGAATTTTTCAAATGAGTTGATTAATTTGTGGAAAAAAAATTGGGTTTTTTGGGGGAAACGTGTATTTTTTTTGAAATTTTGGGGTTTGGGATGGTGAACCCAAAACTTTTTAAAAAAATTTTTTTATAGGTTTTGAAAAAAAGAATAAAAAAATTTACTTTTCATAGTTATTTTTTTAATCTAGTATTGTCCTCAGTATTTTGATAGTCAGGAAATTTCCTATAGTAATTTCAAAAATTGATAAGCAACATTTGAAATCACTCTTCTCGGAAAAGAAACCTTGTCATTATCGTAGAATTATTTGCTGTGTTCTTTAAAAAATAAGTTGGAAATTAAAAAAATAAACTACATTAAAGTTTCACTTCTGCCCCAGTCTAGCTTTACTTTTTATCCCATTTTGTTTTCTTTCCCAATATGCATGGGAACGTGTATACTTACAGACAGGCCACTGTTATGATAAATCACCTGAAAGCAGCCTTGTGTGAAAAGCTTTCTCACGAGCTTGACGATTTTAGAGTAAGAACGCTCCACAGCTACAGAGGGGCAATTATGCACAGACAGATATTTGTGAAATATCCAAACAATAACTGCATTGTATTTATCTTTTAAGGGCCATTTAGCACTGGGCAATTGAGTGCATGGAATGAATCTACTTTGTGTTGAGCTTGTTTTATTTTAGTGCTTTTTACAAACTGAACTGCTTTATGAAGTGCCATGAAGTATAGTTAAAACCCATCATTCTTTTTGTCAGTTTCCTACTGCTATAAAGGATGCACAAGCATTGCCAAACTATTTATGCATGCGTTGTAATTATATGCTAATGCAGTTTGGAACAGAGTTTTCTGGTGCTTTCTTTGAACATATTTATTATCAAAAGTATGGTCATCTCAGAAAGCTATGATGTACCTTTTATAAGAGGTCAGTACACGTGTTTAATCTAGGACAAGAGAAATTCATTGTGAATTATAATTTGGTTATCTTTTGAACTGGATATTTGTTTTACATTACATAACAATCAATGTCATTTAACGTGGTGGCAGAGAGCATGGCGTAGAAGCAAAAGTTTAACCATACGGGGTTTAAATCCTTACATGCAACCGTAAACTTTGGTATGTCTCCTCAGTGTCCCCAATTCCCCTTTTAACAAGATGTGGAGTTTTTTTCAGTTAATTCCTCTGGGGGTTTCTAAAGGCCCTTAACTTTGTCCAGAGGGTTAAAGAATTTTGGTAATTGTACACTTCGCTCCAATAGATATAGAATAGAGGGGGGGGTTTGGGATGGCCACTGTAGCTAGAACATCCCTGTGAGCTCCTCTGAAGCCAGTCCAAATTGTTTAAAAAAGCCCAATATCCAGTCTTTTTGGCACCAGATCCCCTCTTATTAGGGAAGAAGAATGACAAAAAAGGAGCCTCTACAATAATACCCTCCAGAATTCCCGGTTTTTTGCAGAGGCCCTCCCTGCAGTTTACTCAAGCTTCCTCCCTCCCTGAAAAACTGAAAATGTCATGGGGGCAGCAGGAGAACAGCAGATATAAGGGGGCTCTGCTTTGGGACATTTGCGTGGCAAAATACCTCCCCACGCTTCGGGATTTTGCCCTTTCCCCGGGGCCACGCCATTTGAAAGCGGTTTTTTTAAAAACCCTTTGTGGAATTTTTACCCCTTACTCTGCTGCCTGTAAAAACGAGTTTACTAAATTTGCCGGGGGTAAAGCCAGGCTGGTACATAAGTTTGGTGCATAAAGATTTTGTTTTCCCAGCCCATTTTCCCCATGTGCTAATTTCCAGGGCCCCCCAAAACTCAGGGTGCATCAAACAGTCTAACTTCGTGCAGAGAGGCCCCGGGGGTTTAAACGACCTGCGTCTTGTGGGGCCCCGGAGTGTTTCAAATTTACAAAAGTGCCAGCTTCACGCTATCCCTATTATGTTATAGTTTTGCAAAAAAAACCACAGGGGGGTTTACCTATAACTATAGCTCTTAATACTTTTATCCACCTGCTGAAGTATCAACCCTCTTAATAAGTCTCATCAATTGGGTGAATTCGGGCATGTTGCTTTTTTAGACTTTTTAAGAATCCTGTCAGGGGTTTTCCCTGGTTATGAAGTTGTCTCCCTTTAGTGGACAAAGGGGAGTATTTGCATTCCTCGGGGGGTATTTGCTTCTTTTACCTTAAAACCGGGGAACTTACTTTGAACTGTGTTTGGACATCCTTATCTATACCGGGTTTACTCTTACTGTTCAGTGACATTAACTGATCCAACAAAAGTTTCCCTCCTTTCTTTCCCGGAAAAACTTTTTCCCCTCAGTGAAAACCACCACGCAAAACATTTAGAGACTTCTTTAAAGAAAACTGAAAAATTCCTCTTTAGCCAGGAAAATAAGCTGAAATCTTTTTCACCCTCTGAGTTGTCCCTTTTCTCTTATTTAACAAACCTAACAACCCAAACAAGGGTTGACGGCATTCATTTAATTCCATTCTCCCGATTTCAAAACCTATTTGGAAAAAATTTTCACAGATCGCTATTAAAAGAAAGGGAAAATCATTTGGGAGGCAAAAATAAAAAAAACCCAGAAAAAAAACCCCCCCAAAAATTTCCCTAAATTTTTTACTTCTTTGCTCCCCAAAAAGAACACACTACTAAAAGAGGTCTACAATACCCCGTCACCTTGCGTCTTGTTCCCCGGGGCTAATCTGTAGATCTTGAACGCAAAAAAACCCCTTTGAAGCGCAACCCCTAACAAACTAATACGTGCAGCAGCTCTTTTTCTTCCGAAACCCCCTTTCCACTCTGACTTAAAGCAAATGATTCTAAAAATTAAAAAACGGGTTTTCACTCTTAGCAACGAGAAGCCCATATTAAATTAAAATGGCAATTTTGCAAAACTCCCATAACAGCTTTATCGATGCAATAGTGCTCTAAGGAGGAGGTAAACGTCTCTCCAAAAAGTCTTGGACCTTGAAGACAGTCAAGGCTTAATAACTGAGAATTCGAGGTTTCCTGAAACAGTTTTTGCCTGGTGAATTAAATGCTTACCCAACAGGGGCCTTTAGGAAAAACCATTCCCCCCAGCACTAAACAAGGGTTTTAATTGACGGATCCAAGAATCCCCAACGAGGAATTTCCTTTATAAATCCCAAGGGACACAATAGAAAGCTCCACTTTTTTTAATTTAAAGGGGGTTTTGGCGCTCCGCCAAAAGTGGAGGGCCTTACCCGGGGTTTAAAATACAGTTATCAATTTTCCCTGGGCCTGTTGTAGTCGTGATGAGGTGGAAACAGTTCCAACCTTCACAAAGATTCTTCAGACCAAGGAATTGTTTATGATGGGGATTTTCCGGTTTATTAAATCCTAGAGAAGGCACCAAAATTACCTGAACTTGCCGGAAAAAAAGTTTGTATATTCTAAGAAGCGGAAACCTGCTTGCTCCTGTGATTCCAGCCCCAGCCCCCAAAAAAAAACCTCCGCCCAGAGATGATCAACCTCTGTGGCCAAAAAAAAAATCCAGATTCGTTTTTAAAACCGCCAGCTGGACCCCCTTAGTATCCTTTTTGTCTTAATTTTCCTAGTCGAAATGATGGCAAAAGGAGCTTCCCCTTTTTTTTTTTTTCCGTTTTCTTGTTTTACGGTTCCAGGCAGGATTGCTCCCTTTTTGTTCCTCTGAAAAAAATTTCTTTTAATGTTATGTTTTTGATTTTCAAGTTTTTTCTGAAACTTTTATAGTTATCGTGGATTTTGTTCTCATGTTCCCCAAAAATTTGTTGCAATTTCCTTGAGCTTTTTCAGCATTTTCCCTTTTATATATTTGCCGTCCCCCCATACTTTTTTTATATCTAATTTTTAGTCGTTAAAGTTTTGGACCTAAAAATGTGAAAGGTTGAATCCCCCCTTAAACGCTCTTTCGTGGAGAGATGTAACTAAATCCAAAAACTGATATTATTTGTTTACGGAGACACTTTATTATCCCTTTTATGCACATAGATCGAAAAAAAAATGCTTAAATTTTCCCCTTCATTTCCAAATCACACGCCTCCAAAAAGAAAGCCCGGGTCGCAATTTTAGTCGAAAAACAAAACTCTTTCATTTACACCAAAAGATTATAGATCCAGAAGGTCGTTTCATTTTTTGATTTGTGAAATTAATTCCAAAAACCCTTTAAAACTTGTTTACGCATACCTGCCCAATGAAAAAAAAAATTCCTTTTATCCGAAAAAAAGTTTCCACAGCTAAGAACGTTAGAAAAAAGGGGGACTTTTGATGTGGTGATTTCAATTAGTGGGAAAAAATGACATAGACCTCTAGATCAAAAGGAAAAAACTACACCCGATCTTCACTTTTCTTACCAGAGGAAGAGCTTAAGATATCGGCGTTATTTGCTTTCCCGGGGAAAGAGACTACACCTTTTTTTTCCTTCCTAAACGGTCCCCTCCCCCTTTTAGATTTTTCATAATTTTATAAAATTTTATAACAAAATTTTTCTTCTGAATCGGATCAATTACCCTGGGCTGATCCGCACCAGTAGATATGATCCTTGAACTTTTTACCAAAACCATCAGAAACCCCCCGGAGACAAAAAACTTTCTCCTCAAAAAAACCCGAAAATGTCCTATTTAAAATACAATTTAAAAATTATTTTCACTTTAAAATTCCACGAATTCTTCTTCCAATGTTGGTTTGCCCATAAGGCATTTATTTGAGGATCCTTATTAAAGCTAGTAGATCTAGAAAAATACCAATCTTCTTCATTAAACCTATTACTTAATATCAAAAAATCTGGGGGCGGATTTTAAACTAAACAACTAAAAAGAATAATTTTAGTTTCCCTTTAAAAAATTATTTACGTTTTTTGTTCTACAGAATTGAATTTAATCTCGCTAAAAAGAAATGGGAATTTTACACACAAGGAGCAGACCCCCTAAACTATAGCCAGAAGAATAAAAGTTCGCCGTAACCCCAAAAAACCCCTTCGATTTCCCCCCTTAGGTTTAAAAATCATTAAAACCACTAGTAAATTGGAAAAATTGATCCCTTTTTCGCAATCTCTATAAAATTTTAGTCATCCCCGAGAATATTCCCGCTCCTCTAGACTTGATATAAAAAATTTCCTTTCCCTCTATATCTTTACCGATTTTCCCCCACTCTTTAAAAAAAAAACCTTACCCCAATTCATTTTGGAAAAGGTTGAGAATGCCCTTCGTTTTTAAAATGAATAAAGCCCTGGACCTGTTGGGATACAAAAAAGTTTTTTTGCTTGTTTTCAGTTTTTTTTCCCCCAAATTTAGGTTTATAGTATTAAGATATTGCCCCTTCCCCTGGGTCCCCCCAAAGGACTCTTATTGGCCTATACAACAAAACCCCGAAAACCCGGTAAAACCCACTGAAAACACTGGAAAAAATAGACCAATCTCATTTTGAATACAAGGGAAATTTAAAATTTACAAAAAACTAGTTTTCCCCCCTTAATACCCTTTTACCCAATCTTATTTCGTAAAGATCAAAAATGGGTTTGTCCAAGGTCGCCAAACCAGAGATGCCACCATCGATTGCTGGAAATTGGTAAAATTTTCAGGATTTTTTCGGACACAGTGTAGCTTTTTTGTCACTTGAGCGAAAAAAGCTTTCACAGAGTCAATGGCATCATTAAAAAAAGTCTTATCAAATTTGGATTTATGGTTTTTTTATTTGATGCAATCCACCCTTTAACAAAAACCGTCAGATCTTTTCCAATTGGGTTTTTCCCCCCCTTTTGACTAACTAAGGCACCCGTCAAGGATGTCCTTTCCCCACTAATTTAAGTTTTGGGTGTGAGTCCTGGTGAAAATATTTGAAAGTAACCCCCATAATCTGGTCTTAGAAAAAGAAACCATAAAAATAATGCTATTTTTTTTCAAAACAATCTAAATTTAAAAATCCTAAATTTTTAAAATTTTCTATGATATATTATTACAAATAAACACCCCAAAGCATTTTATTCCTAAAATAATCCCAAATCTCAAAATGCCATTTTTAAAAACCCTTTGACTTCAAGCTAGTGAAGTGAAATGATTATTTAGGGATTTTTAAAAATTTTTCCCCTTCCGTACAATTGATTTTGAATTATAATTCCCTTTTTTTTTGAATTTTGGAAATCGAAATCAAAGGGTAGCAACCTTAACCCTTTTTGGGATAGCAAGAATTTAAAGCGTTTAAATGTCATTGTAAAAATTAATTTAAAAAAACTGCAGAGCAATTCCCCATTCATACCCAGCAATTAAAACTTAAATTCCAAAAAACTTTTTTTTTACCCTTTTTTTTTGGGGAAAAAGCCCCCGGGCAAACGAGACCCCCTTTTTCCTCGCAATGGGGGGAGGAATAGCAGGCCCCAAAAATTTTTTTGCTTTTCAACGCGGCTATTTTGCTTGAGCAAGCCTTTCACTTTGGGGCCTTTTTTTCTAAATGTGGGCTCAAAAAGAATCCATTCATTTTACACCCTTCCCCTAGAGCCCCTTTAAATCCCCATTATTTGGTGCCCTTTGAAAACCCCTTCATTAGGTCAATAACAAACTTACTTAAACTTTGGTTATTATGTCATACCTAACATTGGATCATCCTTCGTGGAAAATATTCCCTTTAAATCTCTTAAAATGCTTGGGAAAAATCCTTTCATTTAAAAACATGGCGAAGCATGGGTTTCCCCACAATTGACCCAAATGTTTCAGGATGAAAACATCCTTCTTTACTCATTTTTCTACTTCTTATTTCTGCCTTGCTCAATTTTTTTCAGTTCCTCAAATAAGACTTTATCCAAACTATAAAAAGGCCCAACACCTCACCCACACATCCTGATTTCCAAAAATTTCTCTTTGCAAAAAAAGGCTTCGAAAAAAGGCCTATCTATAACAAACCAAAAATATTGCCCAAAGAGCCACCTCCAAAATTCCGACTATGTTAAAATGGGAAAAGGAAATATCCCCCCAATTCTCTAAAAGGGTTAATGGCAAAAAAACAAACCATCTCTTTTCCCCTTTTATCGAGATGCATAAACCCTAAAGAAAAACCCTGTTTAAAATCCCCCCTGCGGTTTTGGGCTTACCCCCTCAAGGTTACTGATTTCCCCGGTCCCCAGAAAAATGTTGGGGAGGTGCGGTCAACAAGGCACCATGCTCATGTCTGGTGGGGGTTCCCGTCATTCAAATATTTTGGAATTCAATTTTAATTTTTCAGAAATTTTTAAAAACTCTCCTTTACTTTTACTCCTGAAATTGGTTTTTGATTTGGTTTTTGGACTTCCCATCATCCCCGCCAATTCTTTTTCACATCTTATAGCAGCCAGAAAAGCTATTGCATTCAAAATTGGAAAGAACCTAAGCCCCCCCCCATAAAATTTAGGTTATGAAAAAATTAATTCAATTTTTGTCTGTGAAATTAGTTAATTGACCCTCCTTATGTCTGTAATAAGAGAAAATTTTCTTTGGATCTATGGTTTATTTCCGTTATGTGATCTAATGTGTACAATAATTATTTTTTTTCTTTCTCATAAAATGTTTATTATTATTAAAAAAAATTATTCGTTTATGTTGATACCCCGATTGTTATTATCGGTTATTCAGTTACCTGTCCTTTTGTGACAGTACGTTCTTCTATTGTTTTTATGATATCTTTAAGTTTTTATTATTTGTCAACTGCTCAATTCTTTAATAAAAGAATGTTTAAAGATATAGAATATCAGCATAGTGTACAAGAGATCAGGCCTCAAAGTGGTCAATTGCCCTATGGAGCCTAAAAAATTAAATAGAAAAAAAATTAAATAGAAAAAATGTTAGAAGTGATAAACACCCTCGTATCACCATTTATCACATAAAAAAACAATACAAAATGGCAAGGCAAAGCATGGTAATTTTTTTATTTTCTAATAAACAATAATGAAAATTCTAAAAATTTAGTATTCCTAGAAATGTGCTATCCTGAAGAATAACCATTTATACCACACTGTGAGTTCTAGAAAAACAAAACCCATAAAACAATGGCACAATGGTATTTTTCTACCTTCCACACAAAACATGTTGGTTTTGGTTTCCGAATACATTTTATGTTACATAGTACATTAAAAATAGAAAATACAAAAGTTTTGACTCTGGGGAAAAAATACTTGCCACCAAAGATTGCTAAATTGGAAATCGGTTTACCGGATATTTCTAATGTGCTAAAATGCTTTCATACTGGATAATATGAGTGACTTTACCTTGAATTATATAACTTTTCAGAATTCAGTTGTATAAGGGAAATCTAGGAACCGTTTCTTTCTTCAGTTATTAGCCTCCCTCACTCCACTTCCTGCATTCTTGTATGGTCACTCTGTGGTCACACAATGCTCATAAATCACCAGGGGAATCCATGAAGCATAGAATACAGGTTTCAGCTATTACTATTGTTAAGTTCCTTATTTACACTTGTACTGTTGATTGATGGAGAGATATTACATATATGCAGAAGGTAACTTATTTTCTATTATTTCATGGCTGTTGATAAGATTTCCCTTTAGGCTGTGTTCACACAACGTTTTTGGATCCATTTTTGATCCACTTTACGGATCCGTTTTTTACCACTGAAAACTGCATCAAAGCCGCATCCAAAAAGCGGATAACAAAAACGCAACAGCTGATGCTTTTTTTGATCCGTTTTGCATGCTTTTCACATGCGTTTTACAGATCAGTTTTCTGGATGCGTTTTTAATGCCTTCCTTTCATCTACCCGCATCTCTGGAGCTCCGCTTACATGAGGCATCTCTCTGGAGCACCTGACATGGCCGCATCTTTGAGGCGTACATGGAGGCACGCATCTCTCCAGAGCACCGCTGACATGGAGCCACGCATCTCTCTGGAGTGCCGCTGACATGAAGCCACCCATCTCTCTGGAGTGCCGCTGACATGGAGCCACGCATCTCTCTGAAGCACCGCTGACATGGAGCCACCCATTTCTCTGGAGTGCCGCTGACATGAACCCACCCATCTCTCTGGAGTACCACTGACATGGAACCACCCATCTCTCTGGAGTGCCGCTGACATGGAGCCACCCATCTCTCTGGAGTGCTGCTGACATGGAGCCACGCATCTCTGGAGTACTGCTGACATGGAGCCACGCATCTCTCTGAAGCACCGCTGACATGGAGCCACCCATTTCTCTGGAGTGCTGCTGACATGAACCCACCCATCTCTCTGGAGTACCACTGACATGGAACCACCCATCTCTCTGGAGTGCCGCTGACATGAAGCCACGCATCTCTCTGGAGTGCCGCTGACATGGAGCCACGCATCTCTCTGAAGCACCACTGACACGGAGCCACCCATTTCTCTGGAGTGCCGCTGACATGAAGCCACCCATCTCTCTGAAGCACAGCTGACATGGAACCACCCATTTCTCTGGAGTGCCGCGGACATGTAGCCACCCATCTCTCTGGAGGGCCGCTGACATGGAGCCACCCATCTCTCTGGAGCGCCACTGACATGGAGCCACGCATCTCTCTGGAGTACTGCTGACATGGAGCCACCCATCTCTCTGAAGCACCGCTGACATGGAGCCACGCATCTCTCTGGTGTGCCGCTGACATGGAGCCACCCATCTCTCTGACGCCCACCTGAAAAGGACCCACCCATTTCTCTGGAGTGCTGCTGACATGAAGCCACCCATCTCTCTGGAGTGCTGCTGACATGCAGCCACCCATCTCTCTGAAGCACCACTGACATGGAGCCACCCATTTCTCTGGAGTGCCGCTGACATGAAGCCACCCATCTCTCTGGAGTGCTGCTGACATGAAGCCACCCATCTCTCTGAAGCACAGCTGAAATGGAACCACCCATTTCTCTGGAGTGCCGCTGACATGGAGCCACCCATCTCTCTGGAGCGCCGCTGACATGGAGCCACACAGATCACAGTCTCCTCATCTTCAGGAAGAAGCAGCTGCAGTACAATCGTGGCTTTCTCTCCGCTCCCCGACGCAGGTAATTGTCCCCAGTGTAGCACTGGTCAGCGACTTCACTTCTCGTCCTCCCGATGCGTTTTTTGGATGCAGAAAGCGGATCCAAAGCTTAACCAAATGTCTGCTGCACTGTGGGATCCGCTTTCTGCATCCCAAAAGCGCATCCCATTGTTTCCTATGGGGATTGCTGTTGCGTAAAACACAGCAAGAAATTACATGTCATTTCTCAGGATGGATCCGCAAAACGCAGCAGAAGAAAGCTCTCAAAAGCGCATCGGTGTTCTCTTGTGGGAACGGCGATGCGCTTTTCTCACTGAAAGCAATGTAAATCATACTGAACATTGTTGGATCCGTTTTACTGATCCGTTTTACGGATCACAAAAACATCGAGAGAACACAGCCTTATATGCCACTAAAAGAGGTAACCACTTAATGTTCTTCTTGTTGATTTGTAAACCAAGAAACATAACTTGTCAGTTTACAGTACCACACAGATTATTATGATGCTTTAGCCCATACACGAACAGCATATATTCATATCATGTGTGTACATTGCATTTACTAATAACTTCAAATGGTGATCATAGTTCATAGGTGTGTGAGAAGGACACCAAAGGATGGACAAGAAGAAAGTTTTGAGAAGCACATTGCTGTGTTTTTGATTATTTTCAAAGAGCAGGCAAAAAATGTAAAGCCATTGTATGGCTATGTGGATGGAAAAATACAAAAGTTATAGCTGTTGGAATGGATCATCCCATAATCCCCTTGCATCAGTTCATGACAAGCATGTTGTATTATTGCAGTCCATATCTGCCTGATGCTTTGTGCATTTCAGTAGATTTTGATAAATCACTTACTTAAAGGGGTATTCTTATCACAGCAAGTGAGGCTGAAAGGTCCAATTAATGTAAGATAAGCAATTTTCTAAATAAATGTTGTTAAAATATGTATGCTTCACCTAATATAGGCCTTTTTTTACCTTTAACTTGTTCTCTTGTCTCCTTGGTTACCGACCGCCACTGTGTGCTGGGAACTGTCCAACTAGCAGTATAAGGAACATGCGGGTACAATAAAGCAGTGCACTGATGTTATTGCAGCACTACTTGCCTGTAATACCTATATCTTGAAGCAAAGTATAATAGAGCTGGGTTCAAAAAATGAAGTAATGCTGCATAACCAGCCAACACTAAAAGCACACAGTAGTGGTCGCTAACCAAGGAGACAAGAGAGCAAGTTGAAGGTGAAAAGTTGTCCTGTACTAGGTGAAGCATACATATTTTTTAATAACATGTATTTTTAAAATTGCTTACTTTACAGTATTTGGCCCTTCCAGCAGCACCTGCTGAAATGGGAGTACCCCTTTAAGTTTTCTGGGGACCCAGTCCTGGTACTTTTTTAAATAAAATTTCCAATGTCTAATGCACAAACATTTTATGGTTCTGCAAGCACAGGCTCAACACTGCTTAGCTTCTGTAGGCATATCCTTCAGCCACTCCACAGAACTTTCACCACTGTTGCACCATGGGAAAAGTTCATTTAATCTGTAATTCTGGGACAACAGCAGTATAATATCACTGCATGAAGTATATCAGTGTTGGATCAAATATCTTCGTAGGCAATCAGATCCTTAAATAAATGATTTATTAACAACAAAAACAACATAAAACACATCGATACTGAACCACTCAGCAAGGCTAAACAATATGTAATGTGATTGTAGGATGACACTGTTCTATGTAACTGTAAACATTGTGATTCTACATCGGACCTTGTTTTATAATTACAGCATACTTTTTAATTATTACATGTTTTTATTTTCAGATTTTTTTTTTTTCTAATTTCCACTTAAAAATTATGTTTATGAACATTTACCAACTTATATTAGTCAAAGCATACAGAAGAATGCACCGATATGGGAGCCATTAGCCATCTGTCCCCAACTTGTTACCGCTAGACCTCGCTTTTATTTTTCTTAAAGGGGTTTTGTCACGATGTAATGTTGACGTGGGATCCTCCAAAATGGGTATTTAATCACTTTTCTAAATATATGTGATTACAAAAATTGCAGCCTGAGAGAGCTCTTAGTTACTTAAAAGCTTGCATTAGATATGACCAGGCAGTCAAACAACCATACAGACAATGCAACCAGTCTTTGCTGTCTTATGTATGGCTAGAGCAGCTACACAGAAAATGCTTATACACACAATATCACTCATGTACACTATTTACTTTCCATTAACAAGTAAAAATAAAATACATTTATGAGCTTTTAGAATTAAATAAAAATGGTTTATCTTTAATATTATATTAGAAAACATATCTGCATTTCACAATCCTATTCCTACTATCCATGAGATACTACTGATATTATATTGTAATTTGACCATTATTATAAATAAGTGACAGCAGAGGTGGTCAACATTTTTATTTCTCCTAAAGACAAACATAAAATTTGTTACATTTCCCACACAAATAATTAAGGCCTCATGTATGAAACTGTCTAGGTGTAACACTTTCTTTGTTGCCCAGAGCAACCAGTCTGATCTCCCCTTTAATTTTTTTAGAGCGTCATATGAAATGAAAGGGACGCTCTGATTGGTAGCTGTGGGCAACAAATAAAGTCTGAGACCAAGACAGTTTTCATACATGCTCTTAGTTGGGAGAAAATAAATTAGTAGAAAGCCTCCATGACATTCATTATTTATTTCTATTATAACAGCTGTAGAATACAAATTAACATTAGAACATAGAAATGCCTAAAATAACATATTCATTGGAGACAAGTATATGTATATCATGAACTGTTGTTAAAGCAAAATTATTGTATGACTGATGTGCCCCATACCAAAACGTACAGTAAATATATTTGTTATTTTAGCAATGACTTCTTCAATTGTAGCATAGTTGTAATTATATCATTGCCAACTGAGAATTTTCTAAAACTTGTTGTCTTTTAAACCAGTTCATTAAAAATATTGCATTTTCGATCTGAATAATCATTTTGTTGAACCTTTAACAAATCAACACAATTAAAAAAATACTTCAACTGTTCCATTTACAGGCAAAATAAAATATCAGTCTTTTAAGGGCTCATTTTGGTCTGGGTCAGACCCTTAAGAGCACTACCGTAAATCACAACTCCTTACCTAAGGATAGAGTGTTCTTAGGATGACTACTCATGACTCCTTTTAGTATACCTTATCTTAATGTGCTAACAGAAAAGAAACTATGTCTTACAAAAATAATACATATCACAAGGCATTATGGGAAAGGGGCTGAGTCGCCCTCTGTTGGATGTAACAAATCCTCAATTTGCTTCTGACCCACTGAGTCTTGAGAAAGCAGAAAGGCATCTGCTTTCTCAAGACTCGGTGGGTCAGAAGCAAATTGAGGATTTGTTACATCCCACAGAGGGCGACTCAGCCCCTTTCCCATAATGCCTGGTGATATGCAGATGCTAAGTAGAGGGTGAAAAGGCACAACAAACTCTACTAGCCGTTCGTACGGTGCTCTCTTTGAGGAGAGATCTTCCCTTCCAAAAATAATACAGTGAAGTTTTATCACAGTACTAGATAGTATTGCTTTAGCTGGGCTATAAATGTGTGTCATGAAGTGCGTTACATCAAAGAATCTACTTTTACAATAGATGACAATTTACTTAAGGGGAAAAAAACATTCCCAAACAAGAAGTAACATAATTACCTTAAGGTAGACTGAAAAACGCACAACATTCATTACCTGGAAGAAAAAAATCATCAATTTCTATCCGTAAGAAAAAATTACTTGAAGGGGTTGTCTCACTACAACGATTAGCTTTCAATTTTTTCTAAATATGTTGCTTTTTATTGCTTTATTGAGGAGATAAGAGAGTTTTTATTTGCTCTTCGTGCACACAGGTTGGCATCTGAGAGCAAAGAGTGAGGTCACCACAGACCAGACTGTAGGCAGCTTGAGAACAAAGTGTGTTATCTTTAACAAACAAAGGAGACTAATTACTTGTTTACTTTAGACCAGAGAGTCTCATAGCTCATAGATAAAGAGCTCATGCTCTTGTGTCAGTGCAATTAGAAGAGCCTTGAATACCCAATTGATATGCTAGTCACTGCAATAGAACCACCCACAGCCTGACCAGAAGAGGCAGGATGCATGAGACTAAAACTGCTTGTGGCTCTGAAGCAGGATGATGAGATAACCCCTTTAACATTATTTATTAATACCACCCCTTCTATGTGAACTTGCAGATTTCATTATTTTGTTTTTCTAATTGTTTCTTCTCCCGATATTTGATTGTACAAAAATATGGAGTGTAATGAGATAGTAATGTTTCTTCCATCCAACTATTTATTTTATTTTTTCTGCTGTGATTTTGTCTTGCCTGCTATGATATTTTCACAGTAAATATTGTTTTAATTAAAATGGCCTCTATTTTAAGTTCACTATCTTAAGCCAAAACCTTTTTCATATTATTATTATACTCTGAGTATCAGAATCTTGAAAGATTTTTTCCCAATTTTGAATAAGATCTCCATAGTCTATTCTTTTCTTTGGCTAGTATTATTCTTTTTTTCACGTTTCTACGTAAGTTATCTCTCTTTTTTTATAGTTTTACTAATACAGCGTTGGCATTTACCTACATACATTTTACACTCTGGAGTAATTTTTTCCCTCACACTAAAAAGAAAAGAGCTTCCAGTTCTAAAGTTAATAAGGAACCTTATACTTTAGGACTTGCAAAGCCATTGATTTAAAGGGCTTTTACCATGAAGTAAAAAGCCCCCACACTGGCCGCTTGCAGCAAGCTATGAGCTGGCCATGCATGTGAATGAGGAGTGTGGCGCAGGGGTTTTAACCCCTTTAAATGTCACATTTTTAAGGATTACTTCACTTATTCTACACTTTCATATGTCCTAGACCATATTTGTAGCTCCCCACTACAAGCAGGCTGGTTCATTATAGTTCAACAATCGTAAGTGTTGTCATTTTAAAACACTGAGCCAAAATTGATGTCTCCAAGAGCCACAGTCATACAACTTGTTCCACATACAATCTTACTCAATGCTTTCCCATTTGAAACAAATTTTCAATGATAATATGGTACAAAAGTAACTAAATTAAGTCTTAAAGCTAGGACATTTTAGACCTTCCCATGATTGCTCAATATAAAAGAGGAAATAATTCTGAGTAAAAACAGTACACTTGGATAAAGAAGTTGAATTACACCTGGTGTAAAGGTTGCTTTCCACTATGGCTACACTCTCTCCCAGTCCTTCCTGTCCCTGTGGCTGATCCTCAGATAGCTTTATAATCTGAGTTTCTGAGTCAAAGAAACATAAAGTGCTACATAATTAAGTAAACAAGTTTACTCTTCCTTTAATACTATGCACAAGAGAGCAGGCAAGGTCAGTTTCTGATCTTTTATTGGTTTAATAAAAACAATAAACTCTAGATCAGAAAATGATTGACATATTTGAATATACATTTTCTGTATTTGAATATGTATGAATGTTAGTAATCAGTCACTCTTTTCCTTAGAACACCATATCCTTAGTAATACTCAAAAAGATTTCATTGGTATTAAAGTGGTAAATGCATTTGTAAAAGATTAAACAGTGTTAGTAATTTTAATAAAATTTTTGCAAGTTGTATCTCAGCTTAAAAATCCGTGAGAGGGACTGGAAAAAGCTGCTATATTTATAGTAGAAAGAATAGACTTAGGACCATCACAGATACCAAAACATAACGATTTTCATACACTGTAATTTATACTAACACTTATGTTACAAGCTTAGCAGTTATTTTTAACTGCTTAACAAATTTTCAGGCCCCTCTCCAACTTGTAATGTGGGTAATAACATAAAGAGTAAATGTCATTCCAAAATTTGCCTGAGGAAATGAATTGAGCATATTATGTAGCCTAAACATTCTGCACATCTAGGAAAACCAAAGGCATCATCACTTAAACTATGGGCAATAGGTCCCAACACCACAGGCAACATACTGCTAGCAACTGCACTCCAGCAATGAAATAGGTAACATGCAGTGATGGAACTACTGCATGCACTGGCGCATCCTGCCTCTGAACCCTCGAGCCCTCTGTCCTGAGCATTCAGAGGCAGTGACTTTGCGGCCTTAGCAAAGCAGAGTGCCATCGGTGCTCTGCTCCCCTAATTAACCTGGTAAGCTTAAGGCCTTAGGCCTTAAAACTACCAGGCACCGGCACCTAGTGAAGATGTTCACAGGGAGAAGCCAGTCTGCGCTGGTTGCGTCAGGGGAGCAAGAGACAGGTGAGTTCATTATTTTGTTATTTTTTTTACTAAAGACCTGGCCTTCTTACCTAACTACCAGGGTCCCACCTAAAGCCTACCTATTTACTAGAAACCCACCTATAGCCTACCTACCAGGGGCCAACCTTTAGCCTAACTACCAGGGGCCCATTGATAGTCTACCTACCTACCTACCTACCTACCTACCATGGACCCACCTATAGCCTACCTACCTATGTGGGGCCCACTTATAGCCTACCTTCCTATGTGGGACCCACCTATAGCCTACCTACTTATATGGGGCCCACCTATAGCCTACATACCTATGTGGGGCCATCCTATAGCCTACCTGCATGGGACTCACCTATAGCCTACCTACCTATCTATGTGGGGTCCACCTACAGCCTATCTACTTAGTTACCTGGGCCCCACCTCCCTAGCTACCTGGTTCCTACCTTCAACCTACCTACCTGAAGCCCCCCTATAGCCTAGCTACCTGTTTGTTTAAAACAGTAAGGGAAAAGTAAACTGTCAAATGGAATCAGTAAGCATTGGATTGTTCTGTTTTTTTCTCAAAGTCATTTATCTGCTCTTAGGGAAATAGCTAAAAGATGCATACAAGTCAAATTGACTTGGGCACCAACTTGTATTATCATTATTTTTATATGCTTCAGCATTATGATGGGTTCATCCTCCTTCCTTTGGTAGCTTACAGGCAGGGAATTTTGTTATTCATTACAATGCTATATACTTTTTTCTAACTGAGAGTATGAAAAATTATAAATCAAAACACCTGTTATAAGTTGTATTTCATTCAGACAATTAATTAGATATTAGACATAACTGGTTTGTACCTAACAAAAAGGCAAGATATAATGCTGCTTGAGCTATACGTAGAACTGTTATGTATTTCTACTTGACCGAAACATGTGTAACGTGCGTATATTGTACAACGGTATATGATAAATAGAACCCCTAAAAACATATGTGTAATTAAACATTTTCCATCATTTTATTAGACTTACAGCAAAGTGATATAGGGCCATTTTCTGAAGGGCTAATAGTCTAGACTTACGCTCAATTTTTGTTACAGCAAAAATAGGTTAATAGGTTTCAGAGGCATTGAATTCTACAATACGGTACGAAAATATTTAAAAAAAAAGATATTGAGAAATATTGGACTGTACTGAATATCCCTTTTCCTCGGGCAATTTTAAAAAATAACACCTCTAAAGTCTTTAACACAAATAGATACAGAAAAGCATAATTTATTGTCTTTTAAAAGGAAAAATAAAGGGTTTTAACCATAAAGTTAAAACCCCTGTACTGGCCACCAATGCAGTGCAGGGTTTTTTTTACTTAGTGGTAAAACCACTTTAATTAGTCAAGCCTAAAAGGGCATTCATTGCTTCAAATTAAATCTAAAGTGTTCTGTATGTCACAGACCTATAACACCAAAGGCAATACCTGAATGGTTACAGGTTTTGGGACTTTACAGTATACAGCTGCAAAGTCCTACTCTGGCAGTTCTCCACAGCTATTTGCATAAATTGTACCATACAGAACAAAAAAGCAAGTTATCCCCTACAAAAAGTGTGGTTAATAGCTATGGTGAAAACCCCCTCAAAAGACAAGAGAACACTCCTTCCACCTGGAGAACGAAAAAATTCAACATCCAGAGAAGAAAAGTCTTCTGGGATCAGAAATAAAATATTCTTAATGGCAGATTGGTTTTTGCCTTATAGGTTCCAAAGTCTTCATCTGTGGCAGAGAACAAAGATTAAAAATGTCCTCTTCCCCCTCTTTTCATAAACATCTTTCCCCACCCTTGGTTGAACTTGATGGACATATGTCTTTTTTTCAACCGTATTATTTAACTATATAAGTCTAGTAGGCTGCTCTACTCTGAATACACACATTATACTGGTATTACTGAGAGCTCCTGTCTCCCTCCATCATTCTATTGTTTTCTTGCACAAATCAGCTAAAAGGGTTTAGTTGATGAAAGGTTTGTGTCATCTTAGCATCCTACTAACATGCAGGAGTTTTTATTGCCAAAGCAGGATGAAATTGATTGATAGCTTGACACTATACTATCATTTATAAGTACAGTATCTCTCAAAAGTGAGTACACCCCTCACATTTTTGTAAATATTGTATTGTATCTTTTCATGGGACAAGATTGAAGGTATGACTTTTTGATACAATGTAAAGTAATCAGTCTATAGCTTGTATAAAAGTGTAAATTTGGTGTTCCATCAAAATAACCTAAAGGGGTTATCCAGGAGTTCAATGATTTCAAAGAACACTATAAACAGAATTTGTATTGAAAAGTAAAGATATCCCACTACCTTCATGTGTTTCTTTTCTTTTGCCTCCTTATTCATCTTTTATAAGATCAGTGAAAATTCCTGGCTGTGGGAGTGTTAGTAGTTCTTCTGCAGCTATTTCCTACAAGTCCCAGAATCCCAGAATCCCTTGCAGTTACAATCTGCAACAATCCTCTTACCACTTTTCATTATCATTTTCAGACATGTAAACCTCATTCCCTTGCATATCTGCTCCTGTTCACTCCCTGGTTGCCTGCTGCAAGCTGTTTGTAGTACAGTCACCTATCAGTTTGTAACATGGTAAAAAAAAATAATTCCTCATCCCATAATTTATGTCATACATGTACAAATATATATAATTTAGTTTATTTATTTTTATGTATGTGCTGTACATCCCCCACAGCAGGTACACAGCTATCCCATCATTGTAACTGATTGCTGTGGGGAATACGGCAGCACCCAGCTTTGCTGTACACTGGATAGCCATCCGGTATCCAAAAAAAGTGGGAAATGTCACATCCCCCACAGTAAGCAGTTTTTGATCATGGGAAAGTTGTGTGGCTGCTGACAGTGATGCCAGGGCAGCATCACTTGATGCTTTACCCTGGCACCACTACTATATAAAAAGCAGTATGCAAACTGTTTTCTGACTGCTGCTGGATAATCTCAGAAGTCTTGATGCACATTCAGTCAATCAAACAATGCATGTCTTTTAAGCATTTCCTCCTATCAGAAGAGGTAAAGACCATACACAGTAATGAAGGTGACTAGACTCTTGCAGTGATGAGTCACTATGGACACATAGTTTTCACTGTATGTGTATAACACCCTCCCCCCAGCTTTCTACCTGAATAATCATTGCTGTTAGCACCTCTGTTTACATAGTGACTGATGAGTCATTAGAGGAAGCCAGATTTTTTTCTACTCAGGTCACACCAACTTCAGGGGGATGTTTTTAAGCTGAGACTGGCTTGAAAGTTCACTGACTGAGTGATGACAAAACATCCATAGACTTATAAGCAAAACCATGTGATTGATGGACGTCACATGGTTTGCAGGAATTAGGAAGAAGGGAACTAAACGACTCTCTACCTGGTTTTACAAAGCAGAATAGGTTAATCATTTTTAATGAGTATCAATTATAGAGTTCAATATAATTAAGTTGTGAGCTCTATAACAAATAAAAATCCCTGGAAAACCCCTAATGTCTAAACTGCTGCTAACAAAAGTGAGTACACCCCTAAGTGAAAATGGAAAAATTATGCCCACAGTGTCAATATTTTGTGTGGTCGCCATTATTTTCCAGCACTGGTTTAACGCTCTTGGGCATGGAGTTCACTAGAGCTTCACAGGTTACCACTGGAATAATCTTCCACTCCTCCATGACAACAACACAGAGCTGGTAGACCTTGCACTCCTCCACCTTCCATTTGAGGATGCCCAACAGATGCTCAATAGGGTTTAGGTCTGGCCTGGAAACATGCTTGGCTTGTCCAGCACTTTTACCCTCATTTTTTTTACTTTAGCAGAGCAGTGGTCATCTTGGAGGTGTGTTTGAGGTCAATATCATGTGTGAATACTTCTCCAAGGCCCAGTTTTCAAAGGGATGGGATCATGCTCTGCTTCTGTATCTACATGTTGGCATCCATGATTCCCTCAACGAATTGTAGCTGCCCACTGCCAGCAGCACTCGTGCAGCGCAAACCATGACACTTGACTGTAGGCAAGTCACACTTGTCTTTGTACTTTTAACTTGGTTACCGCCACACACGCTTAAACACCATCTGAACCAAATACCTTTATCTTGGTCTCATCAGACCACAGGATATGGTTCCAGTAATCCATGTCCTCAGTCTGCTTTTCTTCAGCAAACTGTTTGCAGGTTTTCTTGTGCATCATCTTTAGAAAAGGCTTCCTTCTGGGATGACATCCATGCAGACCAATATGATACAGTATGCGGCGTACAGTCTGAACACTGATAGGCTGATCCCCCACCCCTTTAACCTCTTTAGCAATACTGGTACTACTCATACTTCTATTTTTAAATGACAATCTTTGGATATGATGCTGAACAGGTGCCCACAACTTCTTTGGTTGACCATGGCGAAGCCTGTTCTGAGTGGAACCCATCTTGTTAAACCATTGTATGTTCTTGGCCACCATGCTGCAGCTCAGTTTCCAGGTGTCGGCAACCTTTTCATATCCTAGGCCATCTTTACATAGAGCAATAATTATTTTTTTCAGATCCTCAGAGAGTTCTTTGCCATGAGATGCCATGTTGAATTTTCAGTGACCTGTGTGAGAGTATGAGAGCATTAACACAAAATTTAAAACACCTGCTCTCATTCACACCTGAGACCTTGTAACACTAACAAGTCACATGACACCATTGAGGGAAAAAGGCAAATTGGAAACAATTTGTCCAATTTCACTTGTGTGTACTCACTTTTGCTGCCAGTGGTTTAGACGTTGATGGCTGTGGGTTAAGTTATTTTAAAGGCATGTCAAATTTATGCTGTTATACAAGCTGTACACTGACTACTTTACATTGTATCAAAGTGTTATATATTCAGTGCTGTCCTATGTGAAGATTGAATACAATATTGACAAAAATGTGAGGGGTGTACTCACTTTCATGAGATACTGTATGCTAGCATATTATATAAGCGATCAAACAATTGCCTGTTAATGTCCCCCAGGGGTTTTAAATGTAGAATTAAAAAGAAGTTACAACAATTGCATTTTTTTGGTCACCAGGCCACCCTAACAAGCTTAAACAAAAGTGAACCTCACTTTTATGTACCCCCAACTACAGCTCACCCTGCAACCCTGCAACTACAACTCACCCTGCAAAAATTAGCCCTCAACCAGCTATCTCTGCATAAATAAATAATGTAAAAATATGGCAATGCAAGTATAATGGGTCGCAGCTATTTTCGTATTTTTGGTTTTTGTTTTTACCTACTGTGAGGGATCAGCGTCCAGAGCAGGTAGCAGGCTGGGCTTCCACAGACAGAGACAGTGACACACTAGGTAAAGTCCAAGTCCAGGCTGTGCCTGGGTTTATTTGTATGATAAATGAAAATAAACACGGCCTTAACTTCAGGCAAAAACACAAAACAAAACTGCTCGCTGAGCACTAAAAATTAACAAATTTAAATCCTAGCATACCGGACACAC
>JAODAL010052249.1:0-26115 GCA_025379985.1 Phyllomedusa bahiana
GACCCTGTTTCAATGGTAACAAGAAGTGAAGCCGGACAGAGGCCCCAGATCAACCCCTCCCGCGCCACCACCTCCCCGCTGCATCCTGAGCATGAAACAGGAAGCCCAGGATGAACAGAGCTAGCAGTCCTTCCAGAACTTGGGGGGTGTAGTAGGAGGAAGCTCCGGTCACCAGATCCCTGCAGAGTCGATGTGGATTCTCCTGACCGGTCATTATCTGTCCTCCCACAACTCCCTGGGTTATAGGAATAGAATGGGCAGAACCACAGAGAGAGCGGACACAAAGATGGAGCAGTCAGAGGGGCGGAGCGATCACAGGGGCGGACCGTCCCAGGGGGGGAGCCGTCGCAAGGGGGGCCGAGCCGTCGCAGGGGGGCCGAGCCGTCGCAGGGGGGCCGAGCCGTCGCAGGGGGGCCGAGCCGTCGCAGGGGGGGCCGAGCCGTCGCAGGGGGGGCCGAGCCTCGCGGGGGGCCGAGCCGTCGCAGGGGGGGCCGAGCCGTCGCAGGGGGGGCCGAGCCGGCGCCCGGGGGGGCCAAGCCGACGCAGGGGGGCCGAGCCGACGCAGGGGGGTGGAGCAGTCCAATGAGGCGGAGCCATCACAGAGGCGGAGCATGTTGACACCATTGTCCAGGCTGATGATGTCACACATAACATAATGGCCTTTTTCTCTCCAGCTCGCGATTCCTTACAGATGTGGGAGTCAGAGATCCGGGAACAACGGAGACGACTGAAACAAAGTATCAGGAAAGTCCAGAAGAAGAAGAACCGGACGGAGACGCAGAATCCTCTGCACAATCTCAGTCTATTCACAAACGGAGGGTCGGGGACCAGATCAAGTCCGGACCCGCTATACCCGGGGGGGCCCCACATGTGAGGCGTGTCCGGCCCGTTACCCGGGGGCCCATGTGAGGGGTGTCCGGCCCGTTACCCGGGGGCCCATGTGAGGGGTGTCCGGCCCGTTACCCGGGGGCCCATGTGAGGGGTGTCCGGCCCGTTACCCGGGGGCCCATGTGGGGGTGGGGTCCGGCCCGTTACCCGGGGGCCCAATGTGAGGGTGTCCGGCCCGGTTACCCCGGTGGGCCCATGTGAGGGTGTTCCCCCGGGCCCGTTACCCCGGGGGCCATGTGAGGGGGTGTCCGGAACCGTTTACCCGGGCCCATGTGAGGGGTGTCCGGCCCGTTACCCGGGGGCCCATGTTTAGGGGTTTTCCGGGCCCCTTACCGGGGGCCCATGTGAGGGGTGTCCGGCCCGTTACCCGGGGCCCATGTGAGGGGTGTCCGGCCCCTTACCCCCGGGTGGGCCCATGTGAGGGGGTGTCCGGGGTTACCCGGGGCCCATGTGGGGGGTGTCCGGCCCGTTACCCGGGGGCCCATGGAGGGGTGTCCGGCCCTTACCCGGGGGGCCCATGTGAGGGTGTCCGGCCCCGACCCGGGGGCCCATGTTGAGGGGTGTCCGGCCGTTTACCCGGGGGCCCATGGAGGGGTGTCCGGCCCGTTACCCGGGGGCCCATGTGAGGGGTGTCCGGCCCGTTACCCGGGGGCCCATGTGAGGAGTGTCCGGCCCGTTACCCGGGGCCCATGTGAGGAGTGTCCGGCCCGTTACCCGGGGGCCCATGTGAGGGGTGTTCGGCCCGTTACCCGGGGGCCCATGTGAGGAGTGTCCGGCCCGTTACCCGGGGGCCCATGTGAGGGGTGTCCGGCCCGTTACCCGGGGGCCCATGTGAGGGGTGTCCGGCCCGTTACCCGGGGGCCCATGTGAGGAGTGTCCGGCCCGTTACCCGGGGCCCATGTGAGGAGTGTCCGGCCCGTTACCCGGGGGCCCATGTGAGGGGTGTCCGGCCCGTTAGTGATGTGAGGACGAGTCTGTCCTCGGCTCAGGTGCGGCATTTCCAGGGCACAGATCATCCCGGCATCTGCTTCCTGAGCTCCATGGTGAATGTCGGAGGTCACAGGATGCACGCGGGGGAGGGGCGCGGCGCAGGAACAGGTGATACCCAGCCCCGGGCAAACACAGATTCCGAATTCCCATTGTCCAGGAGCCAGGAAGCCCTGGGGGGAGCAAATGTGGGGTATAACGCCCCGGGTGCCGGGGCTGTGGGTAGAACGTCCGGGCGCGCTGCTGTATAACTCCGGGGGCCGCGCTGTAGGGTAGAACGTCCGGGCCGCGCTGTATAACGTCCGGCCCGCCCTGTGGGTATAAATCCGGCCGCGCTGTATAACGTCCGGCCGGCGCCCGTAGAACGTCCGGGCCCGCTCTTGGGGTATAAAAGTCCGGGGCCGCCCCGTGGGGTTTGAAAGTCCGGGGCCGCGCTGTATAACGTCCGGTGCCGCCTGTAGAACGTCCGGGCCGCTCGTGGGGGATAAACGTCCGGGCCGCCCTGTGGTAGAACGCCGGGCCGCGCCCGGTGGGGGTAGAACGTCCGGGCCCGCCTGTATTTACGTCCGGGCCGGCGCTGTATGACGTCCGGGCCGCGCTGTATGACGTCCGGGCCGCGCTGTATGACGTCCGGGCCGCGCTGTATGAAAGTCCGGGCCGCCTTTTATGACGTCCGGGCCGCCCTGTGGGGTATAACGTCCGGGCCGCCCTGTGGGGTATAACGTCCGGGCCGCGCTGTGGGGTATAACGCCCGGGCCGCCCTGTGGGGTATAACGTCCGGGCCGCCCTGTGGGGTATAACGTCCGGGCCGCGCAGTAGAAGGTCCGGGCCGCGCTGTATTTAAAGTCCGGGCCGCGCTTGTATAACGTCCGGGCCGCGAGAACGTCCCGGCCGCCTGTAAGGAACGATCCGGGCCGCGCGTAGAACGGGCCGGGCAGCTGTATAACGTCCCGGGGGGCGCTGTATAACGTCCCGTGCCGCGCTGTAAAGTCCGGCCGCGCTGTATAACGTCCGGGCCGCCGAATTAATAACGTCCGGGCCGCGCTGTAGGGTAGAACGTCCGGGCCGCGCTGTAGGTTATAACGTCCGGGCCGCGCTGTATAAAAAAGTCCGGGCCGCGCTGTATGACGTCCGGGCCGCGGCTGTATGCGTCCGGGCCGCGCTGTATAACGTCCGGGCCGCGCTGTATAACGTCCGGGCCGCGCTGTATAACGTCCGGGCCGCGCTGTATAACGTCCGGGCCGCGCTGTATAACGTCCGGGCCGCGCTGTATAACGTCCGGGCCGCGCTGTATAACGTCCGGGCCGCGCTGTATAACGTCCGGGCCGCGCTGTATAACGTCCGGGCAGCTCTACCTTCTAGCGGCTCCTGTTACCGCCATGTGTAAGACCTCTATTTGCTGAACATGGGTGATGATATTCAGAAGTGAAAGCCCAGCCTAACGCTTTCCACAGCAGAGGGTTTGGCGCACTTGTATCCAGTGTATCCAGCCTTTTGTAAGCAGCAGCTGCGTCTCTGCTGATGATTCGTCGCACTGTATCAGTGCAGGTAACAGGTGTGGATTGTGTGGACTCCGCCCTCTCTGGGGTGTCAGCCCTGTGGGTGCCCGGGGTCAGTATCAATGAGCCAGTGAGGGGCCGCAGCCCTCGCCTCCAGACTGTTCTCTGCATGACTGATCAATCAGACAAACCCCTGATGAATGTGAAGTATGTGAGAAGCCGCACATGGAGGACCCCCGCCTGACACACAGCCAGATCTGCGAGGGCCCCCGCCTGACACACAGCCAGATCTGCGAGGGCCCCCGCCTGACACACAGCCAGATCTGCCAGGACCCCCGCCTGACACACAGCCAGATCTGCCAGGACCCCCGCCTGACACACAGCCAGAACTGCCAGGGCCCCCGCCGGACACACAGCCCGAACTGCCAGGACCCCCGCCTGACACACAGCCAGATCTGCCAGGACCCCCGCCTGACACACAGCCAGATCTGCGAGGACCCCGCCTGACACACTCCAGCCAGATCTGCCAGGACCCCCGGCCTGACACACAGCCAGATCTGCGAGGCCCCCCGCCTGACACACAGCCAGATCTGCGAGGACCCCCGCCTGACACACAGCCAGATCTGCCAGGACCCCCGCCTGACACACAGCCAGATCTGCCAGGACCCCCGCCTGACACACAGCCAGATCTGCCAGGGCCCCCTCCTGACACACAGCCAGATCTGCCAGGGCCCCCGCCTGACACACAGCCAGATCTGCCAGGGCCCCCGCCTGACACACAGCCAGATCTGCCAGGCCCCCCGCCTGACACACAGCCAGATCTGCGAGGACCCCCGCCTGACACACAGCCAGATCTGCGAGGGCCCCGGCCTGACACAACCAGATCTGCCAGGACCCCCGCCTGACACACAGCCAGATCTGCAGGAACCCGCCTGACACACAGCCAGATCTGCAGGAACCCCGCCTGACACACAGCCAGATCTGCCAGGACCCCCGCCTGACACACAGCCAGATCTGCCAGGACCCCCTCCTGACACACAGCCAGATCTGCGAGAGCCACAGGGGCCGGGGGCAGCCAGAGGGGCATCGGCCTCCCTCTCCCCCCTGTACACACCGGGCAACAGCTACAATGTTTATATACGGATCCTGAATCCCAGTCTGTGCTCTGCTCCAGTCACATCCAGAGCTGCACGGAAAATGCCCCTTCCTGCATCCCCTGCCGGTTCAGCGACATGAAACCCCCAGAATGCAATGCAGCGGAGTCAGTGAATGGAACCATTACTATTTATCACATCCAGAAGCTGAGAAATTTGCATGTGACCGACACCAGCGCCACCTGCTGACCCCCCAAACCATCTACAGGACACCAGCGCCACCTGCTGACCCCCCAAACCATCTACAGGACACCAGCGCCACCTGCTGACCCCCCAAACCATCTACAGGACGACAGCGCCACCTGCTGACCCCCCAAACCATCTACAGGACACCAGCGCCACCTGCTGACCCCCCAAACCATCTACAGGACACCAGCGCCACCTGCTGACCCCCCAAACCATCTACAGGACACCAGCGCCACCTGCTGACCCCCAAACCATCTACAGGACACCAGCGCCACCTGCTGACCCCCCAAACCCTCACAGGGCACAGCGCCACCTCTGACCCCCCCAAACCAAATACAACGACACGCCACCTGCTGACCCCCCCAAACCATCTATAGACACCAGCCCACCTTGACCCCCAAAACCCCTACAGGCACCAGCGCCCCCGCTACCCCCCCAAACCCCTACAGGACACCAGGCCACCTGCTGACCCCCCCCAACCAAAAAGGAAAAGCGCCCCCTGCTGACCCCCAAAAAATTATAGGACACCAGCGCCACCTCTACCCCAAACACTAAGGACCCACGCCACCTGCGCCCCCCCAAAACCTCTACAGGGCACCAGCGGCCACCTTCTGACCCCCCCCAAACCCTTACAGACACCAGGCCACCGCTGACCCCCCCAAAACCCTCTACAGGGAAAACAGCGCCACCCCTGACCCCCCCAAAACCCTCAAGGGCACCACGCCACCCCGCTGACCCCCAAACCACTACAGGGCACCAGGCCACCTGCTGCCCCCAAACCCTTACAGGCACAGCGCCACGGACCCCCAAACCTCTACAGGAACCACCCACTGCGACCCCCCAAACCATCACCCGGGAAAACAGGCCCCGCCGACCCCCCCAACCCATCTACAGGCCACCAGCGCCCCCTGCTGACCCCCCCCAAACCTCTACAGACACCCGCGCCACCGCTGACCCCCAAACCAACTACAGGGCACCACGCCACCTGCTGACCCCCCCAAAACCATCTCAGGACACAGCCCACCTGCTGACCCCCCAAAACCAAATTTTCAGACACCAGCCCCTGCTGACCCCCCCAAAACCTCACAGGAAACAGCGCCACCTGCTGAACCCCCCCAAACCATCTAAGGAACCACGCCACCCCTCCCCCCAAACCATTACAGGACACCACGCCACCTGCTGACCCCCCCAAACCCTCACAGGACACCAGCGCCACCTGCGACCCCCCAAAACCTCTACAGGGGCAACCCGCGCCACCTCTGACCCCCGAAACCATTACAGGACACCACGCCACCCGCTGACCCCCCCAAACCATCTCGGACACCACGCCACCCTGACCCCCCAAACCATTACGGACACCAGCGCCCCCTGCTGACCCCCGAAACCATCTACAGGACACCAGCGCCACCTGCTGACCCCCAAAACCCTCTACAGGACACCAGCGCCACCTGCTACCCCCCAAACCACCCCCCCCCCCGGACACCAGCACCACCTGCTGAGCCCCCCCAAACCCCCTACGGGCCCAGCGCCACCCGCTGACCCCCCGAAACCATCTAAGGAACCAGCGCCACCCCTGACCCCCCAAACCATCTACAGAACCAGCGCCCCCCTGACCCCCCAAACCCTCTCAGGACCCAGCGCCACCTGCTGACCCCCCCCAAAACCCTTACAGGGCCCAGCCCACCCTACCCCCCCAAAACCCTCACAGGACACCAGCGCCACCTGCTGACCCCCCAAAAACCCTTTAAAGGACACCAGCCACCTCTGACCCCCAAAACCCCTACAGGAACCAGCGGCCACCTGCTGACCCCCAAAAAATTACAGGCACCCCGCCACCCGCTGCCCCCCCAAAAACCCTCTAAGGCGACGGCCACCTGCTACCTCCCAAACCTTCTATAGGGCACCGCACCACCCCCTACCCCCAAACCATCACAGGACACCCCGCCACCTCTGACCCCAAACCCTCTACAACACACGCCCCCTGCTACCCCCCCCAAACCATCTACAGGACACAGCGCCCCTGCTGACCCCCGAAACCCTCTACAGGGCACCACGCCACCCCTGACCCCCAAAACCCTCTACAGGACACCCCGCCACCTGCTGACCCCCCAAAAACCCTCTATAGGGAAAACGCGCCCCCTGTGACCCCCCAAACCTCTACAGGACACCAGCGCCCCCTGCTGACCCCCCAAAAAATCTATAGGACACCACGCCACTGCTGACCCCCAAACCACTATGGGCACCGCACCCCTGCGACCCCCCAAAAACCATTTTGGACACCACCCACCGCTGACCCCCAAACCATCTACAGGGCACCAGCGCCACCCGCTGACCCCCAAAAAATTACAGGACACCAGCGCCACCCCTACCCCCCAAACCATCTACAGGGCACCCGGCCCCTGCTGACCCCCCCAAACCCTCTAAGGGACGACACGCCACCTGCACCCCCCAAACCACTACAGGGCACCAGCGCCACCTCTGCCCCCCCAAACCATCTCAGGGCAAACCCGCCCACCTGCGACCCCCCCAAACCCCTACAGGGCACCAGCGCCACCTGCGACCCCCAAACCACTACAGGAAACCCACGCCCCTCTGACCCCCCCCAAACCATCAAGGCACCCGCCACCTGCGACCCCAAAACCCTCAAGGGCACAGCCCACCGCTACCCCCCAAACCATCTACAGGACAACGCCCCCCCCTCTGACCCCCCCAAAACCCCTATAGGACACCCGCCACCTCTGACCCCCCAAAACCATCTACAGGAAAACCACGCCCCGGCTGACCCCCCAAACCATCTACAACACCAAGCCACCCGTGACCCCCAAAATTACAGACCCACCCACCCTACCCCCCAAAACCCTCTATAAAACACCCACCCGTACCCCCCCCACCATTAAGGAGAAAGCACCCCCTGCTGACCCCACACCTCTCCCCCCGCCCCCCCACCCCCCCCTCAACCCCCCACCTCCCCCCCCCAAACCATCCAAACCCCCCCCTTACCCCCAAACCACTCCCAACCCCCCCAAACCTTTCTCCCCCCAAACCCACCCCCCAACCCCCTCTACCCCCAAAACCTCCCCCCCCAACCCCCCCCCCCAAAACCCTTAAAACCCCCCCCTTACCCCCCAAACCCCTCCACCCCCAACCCCCCCCAAACCCCTCAAACCCCCCCTCCCACCCCCAAACCACAAGCCCACCCCCCCCCCCCCAAACCAACTACCCCAAACGCCCCCTCACCCCCCAAACCCTTCCCCCCTCTACCCCCAAACCCCCACCCCCACCTCCCAACCCCCCCCATACAAACCCTCCCCCCCTTTACCCCCCCAACCCCCAAAACCCCCCCCCCGCCCCCCAAACCTCACGGACACCCCGCCACCGCTGCCCCCCCCCCCCCCACCCCCCTCCCCCCCAAAAAATCATAAAACCCCCCCCCCCCCCAAACCCTCCAACCCCCCACCTGCAAACCCCCCCCAAAACCCTACAGGGCACCCCCACCCGCTGCCCCCCCCCCACTCGGCCCACCCACCCTTCGCCCCCCAACCAACTAAGACACAGCGCCACCTGCACCCCCCAAACCATCAAGGGGACCCCACCCTGTGACCCCCCAAACCATCTACAGGCACCACGCCACCCGCCGACCCCCCAAAACCTCTACAGGCACCGCGCCACTGCGACCCCCCAAACCCTCTACAGCGACAGCGCCCCTCGACCCCCCCCCCCCCCCCCCTCTACCCCCAAACCCTACCGGGAAACCGCCCACCTGCGACCCCCCAAAAAATCTATAGGCGACAGCGCCACCTGCTGAGCCCCAAAACCCCCTCAGGACACCCCCGCCACCCGCTGACCCCCCAAACCATCTACGGACACCACGCCCCTGCTGACCCCCAAAACCATCTACAGGGACACCAGCGCCACCTGGACCCCCAAACCATCTACGGAACCACGCCCCCTGCTGACCCCCCAAACCCTCTACAGGACAACAGCGCCACCTCTGACCCCCAAAAACCAAAATACAGACACCAGCCCCCTGTGACCCCCCCCAAACCATCTACAGACACCGCGCCACCTTGACCCCCCAAAACCATCTACAGGGCGACAGGGCCCCCCTCGACCCCCCAAACCACTAAAGGGCGACCCCACCTGCTGACCCCCCCCAAAACCCTCTACAGGAACCAGGCCACCGCTGACCCCCAACCCATCTATAGGACGACAGCGCCACCGCTGACCCCCCAACCCCTACAGACGACAGCGCCACCTCTGACCCCCCCAAAACCCTTACAGGGCACCCGGCCCCCTGCGACCCCCCAAACCATCTATAGGGCCCACGCCACCTGCTGACCCCCCCCAAACCCTCTACAGGACACCAGCCCCACCTGTGACCCCCCAAACCCTCTACAGGACACCACGCCACCGCTGACCCCCAAACCACTACAGGACACCAGCCCACCTGCTGACCCCCCAAAACCCTCTACAGGACACCAGGCCCCCTGCGACCCCCCAAAACCCTCTAAGACACCAGCGCCACCGGCTGACCCCCCCAAACCTCTACAGGGCACCACGCCACCTGCTGCCCCCCCAAACTCTAAAGGGGACAGCGCCACCTTTGGAACCCCCCAAACCCTCTACAGGGCACCGCGCCCCTGCTACCCCCCAACCCCTCTAAGGGCACCAGCGCCACCGCTGCCCCCCCAAACCACTAAAGGGGCCCCCGCCACCTGTGACCCCCCCCCAAACCTTACGACGACAGGCCCCCTGCTGACCCCCCAAACCCCTACAGGGCACCAGCCCACGTGCCCCCAAACCTCACGACACAGCGCCACCCGCGACCCCCCCCAAACCCCCTACAGACCCAGCCCACCGCGACCCCCCCAAACCATCTACAGGACGCCCCCCGCCACCTGCTGACCCCCCCCAAAACCATCCAGGACCCAAGCCCCCTGCGGGCCCCCCAAACCCCCTTTTTAAACACAGGCCCCCTCTGACCCCCCCAAAACCCCTACAGGACACCAGCCCACCTGCCCCCCCCAAACACTAAGGGCACCACCCCCACCGCTACCCCCCAAACCTCTATAGGACACAGCGCCCCCTGCTGCCCCCAAACCATTACAGGACGCAGCGCACCTCTGACCCCCCAAACCATCTACAGGACACCCCCCACCCGCGCCCCCAAACCATCTATAGGACACCAGCGCCCCCTCTGACCCCCCAAACCATCTATAGGACCCACGCCCACCCGCTGACCCCCCCAAAACCCCTTTCAGACACCACGCCCCCCTGCGACCCCCCAAACCCTACAGGGCCCAGCGCCACCTGCTGACCCCCCCAAAACCTCTATAACACACGCCACCTGCTGACCCCCCCAAAAACCCTCTATAGGGCGCAGCGCCACCCGCTGACCCCCAAAAAAATTCAGGACACCACCCCACCTCTTACCCAAACCCCCCAACCCCCTTACGGGGGCGACAGCGCCACCTGCTGACCCCCCCCAAACCACCCCACAGGACGACAGCCCCCCTCTCCCCCCCCAAACCATTACAGGACACCAGGCCCCCTGCGACCCCCCAAACCCTCTCAGACACCAGCGCCCCTGTGACCCCCCAAACCACTACAGGAACCCCGCCACCCCTTTTACCCCCCAAACCATCTACAGGGCACCCGCCACCGCTGACCCCCCCAAAACCCTACAGGAACCAGGCCCCTGCTGACCCCCCCCCAACCAACTCAGGGCGACCGGCCCCCCTTGACCCCCCAAACCACCACAGGACACCACCCCCCCTACTGACCTCCCAAACCTCTAAAGGACGCCGCGCCACCGCTACCCCCCCAAACCACATAGGCGACAGCGCCACCGCGACCCCCCCCCCCCCAAAACCCCTCCCGGCCCGTGCCCCTGCGTCCCCCCAAAAAAAACTACAGGACACCGCGACCTGCTGCCCCCCCCAAAACCCCTTTAAGGACACCAGCGCCCAAACCTGCTGAGCCCCCAAACCCTCTACGGGCACCGCGCCCCCCTGCTACCCCCCAAACCCCTACGGACCCACGCCACCTGCTGCCCCCAAAAAAAAAACTACGGACACCAGCGCACCTGCTGACCCCCCCAAAACCTCTACAGGACACCCCGCCCCCTCGGCCCCCAAACCATCTATAGGGCACCACGCCACCTGCTGACCCCCCAAACCCCACAGGACACCAGCGCCACCTGCTGGCCCCCAAACCATCTAAGGACACCAGCGCCACCTGCGCCCCCCAAAAACCCCTATAGGACACCACGGCACCTGCTGACCCCCCAAACCATTACAGGACACCACGCCACCCCGCTGACCCCCCAAACCCCTTTCAACACCCCGGGCCCCCTGCTGACCCCCCCCATCAAAAACACCAGCGCCACCTCTGACCCCCCAAAACCCCTACCCGGACACCCCCCCCCACCCCCCGCTGAGCCCCCAAACCACCAGGCGACAGCCCCCACCTGCTACCCCCCAAACCTCATAGGAACACAGCGCCACCGCGCCTCCAAAATCTATAGGGCGACACGCCACCCCCTGGACACAAATTAAAAGACAAGTTCCATCAGTGAATGGGGAGCCCTTGCAGGCAGGGTCCCCCATGGTGATGGTTCTTTGTGGACCCCACTATGCAGGCAGGGCCCCCCATGGTCAGAGCTCCCCCAATGCAGGCAGGGCCCCACATGGTGATGGTCCAATGTAGGCCCCCATGGTCATGGTTCTTTGTGGACCCCACTATGCAGGGTGTGACGGTCTCTTACCTTTTCCTGCAGGGAAGAAGCACTCCATCTCCACGCTGCTGCGGGAATGCGACATGCACAGGGCGCTGCTGGGGACCAGCCCTTCCTGCGGGGGGCTCCTGTCTGTCGCCGGAAGGGGACCACCCGGGCGCTCGCTTGGGTTCTTTTCCCCATCCTTTCCCCGTCTGCCCCACCTGGATGCTTTAGCTCAAATTTCTGTGAAAAACGATGAAATCCTCGCACCCTGTCTTTTCCAGCCCCCCCGACCCAAATGCAAAAAAGGCAGCGGCGCTGAGAAGCTGTATCTAATCCTATCCTTTTTGGTTCGTCTGCTGACTGGTTTTCTAATCCTATCCTGTGGATAGGCCCGCTGAGCTGTGTATCTAATCCTATCCCCGGGTTATACCGTTTTGCTGAGCGGTATCTAAACCCATCCTGTGTGAAAACCTCTTTCTGAGCGTTTAAACTAATCCTATCCTGTGGGGGATACCGTCGGGTGAGCTGTGTATCCCAATCCCCACCTGTGTGAAAAACTTTTCTGCTGAGCTTGGGGAAACTAAACCTACCCCGTGTGATACCCCGCTGGCCCGGTATCCCAAAACCTATCCTGTGTGATACCTTTTGCTGAGGGTTTCTGTTTAAAAAAAAATTTAAACCTATCCTGTTGATAACCCCGGGTGAGCTGGTATCTAATCCTATCCTGTGTTAACCGGGCTGCTGAGGGTGCGTAAACCCAATCCTACCTGTGTAATTAAATCTCTGCGAACTGTTTATCTAATCCTATCCTGGGGTGGGTACTCTTTTGCAGCTGGCAATCTAATCCTAATCCTTTTGGGGGATACCGTCTTCCGACTGTGGGATCAAAACCCATCCTGTGGGGAAAACTTCTGCTAGGGCTGTGTATTAATCCTATCCTGTTTTGAACCTTCTGGGTGAGCCCGGTATCTAAAACCAAACCTTGTTTATAGGGCCTTTCCGAGCTTTTGGGATCTAATCCCACCCCGTTGATCCGTCTGCAGAGCGGGGGGAAACTAATCCTATCCTGTGGGGAATTTTCTGCTGAGCTGGTTTCTAATCCTATCCTGGTGATTTCCGTCTGGGGGAGTGGCTGTAAATCTAATCCCTTTTTCCTTTTGGGGGTTTTGCCGCCCGCTGACCGGTAAACTAATCCTTCCTTGTGTTACCGGGCTTCTGAGCTGGTAACTAATCCTTTTCCTGTTTTTTTGTACTTTCTTCCCCTTTTAAACCCCCGGTGTTTTCTAATCCAACCTTGTGATACTTCTGCGAGGGTGTTATCTAATCCTATCCTGGTGATACGTCGCCGAGCGTGTTTTCTAATTTCCCATTTTCCCGTGGATACTGTCTGCTGAGCTGGTATCTAAAATTTTCCCGTGTGTTAAAACCTCTGCTTAGCTGTGTAACCCAAAACCAAACCTGGGATACCGTCTGCGAGCTGGATCTTAAAAACCCTATCCTGTGATAATTCCTTCCACCGTGACTGGTATCTAATCCTACCCCGTGTTTACCTTTTGCTTTAGGGTTTTATCTAATCCCATCCTGTGTGATACCTCTGCTGACTTTATCTAATCCTATCCTGTTATACCGTCTGCCAGCTGTGTATCTAATCCTATCCTGTTGATTTACTGTCTGCTGACCCGTGTATCTAATCCTGTCCTGTGTGATACTGTCTGCTGAGCTGTGTATCTAATCCTATCCTGTATGATATTGTCTGCTGAGCTGTGTATCTAATCCTACCCTGTGTGATACCGTCTGCAGAGCTGTGTATCTAATCCTATCCTGTGTGATACTGTCTGCTGAGCTGTGTATCTAATCCTATCCTGGGCGATACCGTCTGCAGAGCTGTGTATCTAATCCTATCCTGTGGGATACTGTCTGCTGAGCTGTGTATCTAATCCTGTCCTGTGTGATACCATCTGCTGAGCTGTGTATCTAATCCTATCCTGGGCGATACCGTCTGCTGAGCTGTGCATCTAATCCTATCCTGTGTGATACCACCTGCTGAGCTGTGTATCTAATCCTATCCTGTGTGATACAGTCTGCTGAGCTGTGTATCTAATCTCATCATGTGTCATACTCTCTGCTGAGCTGTGTATCTAATCTCATCATGTGTGATACTCTCTGCTGAGCTGTGTATCTCCATTAGATTTTATGGGGATTTACTCTGCAGCAATAAAAATTATGAACTTCTAAGATTTACGGGAAGATGAAAACCAGCCAAGTCCTCGGCACTGCACGTGTATACCAGTGGGGACCGGCCGAGCACTGCAACACTGCACACAGCACTGCACGGGTATACAAGTGGGGACCGGCCGAGCACTGCAACACTGTACACAGCACTGCACGGGTATACCAGCGGAAACAGCTGAATACTGCAACACTGTACACCGCACTGCACGTGTATACCAGTGGGGACCGGCCGAGCACTGCAACACTGTACACAGCACTGCACGGGTATACCAGTGGGGACCGGCCGAGCACTGCAACACTGTACACAGCACTGCACGGGTATACCAGTGGGGACCGGCCGAGCACTGCAACACTGCACACAGCACTGCACGGGTATACCAGTGGGGACCGGCCGGGGAGTCAGAGTCGTGGAGTCGGAGTCAGAGTTGGAGTCAGTAAAACATGGACCGACTCCGACTCCTAAAATATACAATAAATTGGTCCAGTTAGTTCAATGCAAAGAGCAAGAGGAGTTATGTCTTGCCAGTGCTACTGGTACCTAGTCTTCAGCCTCTTCTCATGAGGAGTTGATGACATGAGCAGGCAAAGCACTGCCCCAGGGGAAAAGATCCCGCTCCCATAGAAAACAGATTGACCAAATTTCAGCGAAATTTTTCACTTCATATTTACAATTTATTAAAGTTTTATGTGTTCGAAAGTCGTATCCTATAAATATATTTTACATCGAAAAGCAAAAGGGTAACAATGTTTTGGACTTGTGACTTTCAGGCTCCATATCTCACCATCCATCTGAGACTCCCATCATTTTATAGACAATCATCTTGGCTATCTCAAACATAACTTTTACAGATTCTTCTCATGTAACTGCATTGTTACTGTTTTGCTCCTGGTGGTGGGACAAATTACAACCTGTTCTCACATTCCCTAATAGCACCGGGCAACACGCATTACACAGGTCTGGAATGATGGCCTGAAAAAAGGTGAAGAAGCCGCGACTTCTATCTCATCATAAGAAGCGTCGGCAAAGAGGTTACAGAAAAGGACGAAAAATGGAAGAAACGGGAGCGAGAGATGAAAGTCAATAGACCGGGCTCTGATGGGGGGAATGGGAAGAACCAAGGGAGAAGAGAGCAAGAGATGGAAGTCAATAGACCGGGCTCTGATGGGGGGAATGGGAAGAACCAAGGGAGAAGGGACGAACGGAGCGAGAGATGAAAGTCAATAGACCGGGCTCTGATGGGGGGAATGGGAAGAACCAAGGGAGAAGGGACGAACGGAGCGAGAGATGGAAGTCAATAGACCGGGCTCTGATGGGGGGAATGGGAAGAACGGAGTGAGAGATGAAAGTCAATAGACCGGGCTCTGATGGGGGGAATGGGAAGAACCAAGGAGAAGGGGCGAACGGTGCGAGAGATGAAAGTCAATAGACCGGGCTCTGATGGGGGGAATGGGAAGAACCAAGGGAGAAGGGGCGAGAGATGGAAGTCAATAGACCGGGCTCTGATGGGGGGAATGGGAAGAACCAAGGGAGAAGGGGCGAACGGAGCGAGAGATGAAAGTCAATAGACCGGGCTCTGATGGGGGGAATGGGAAGAACCAAGGGAGAAGAGAGCGAGAGATGAAAGTCAATAGACCGGGCTCTGATGGGGGGAATGGGAAGAACCAAGGGAGAAGGGGCGAACGGAGTGATAGATGAAAGTCAATAGACCGGGCTCTGATAGGAGGAATGGGAAGAACCAAGGGAGAAGGGGTGAACGGAGCGAGAGATGAAAGTCAATAGACCGGGCTCTAATGGGGGGAATGGGAAGAACCAAGGGAGAAGAGAGCGAGAGATGAAAGTCAATAGACCGGGCTCTGATGGGGGAATGGGAAGAACCAAGGGAGAAGGGCGAACGGAGCGAGAGATGAAAGTCAATAGACCGGCCTCTGATGGGGGGAATGGGAAGAACCAAGGGAGAAGGGGCGAACAGAGCGAGAGATGGAAGTCAATAGACCGGGCTCTGATGGAGGGAATGGGAAGAACCAAGGGAGAAGGGGCGAACGGAGCGAGAGATGAAAGTCAATAGACCGGGCTCTGATGGGAGGAATGGGAAGAACCAAGGGAGTAGGGGCGAACGGAGAGAGAGATGAAAGTCAATAGACCGGGCTCTGATGGGGGGAATGGGAAGAACCAAGGAAGAATGGAGCGAGAGATGGAGGAACTGTCAGGGTCTGGGGAGGAGCCTGAGGATATGGGGAGGGGTCACAGCCACAGATGTTGGAGACTTGACCAGGATGGATGTGACCTCAATGCCGAGCTCTATTTGAGGGTCCTACAAGATGAGATACTTCATCCACTCGAGGACTATGGGGATGAAGAGGACGACATAGTGTCCAGCAGGACAACGACCTGGAGCAGACGCCAAGGTTGGAGAAGGAAGGGGTCAGTGACAATGAGGTGGAGTCGCTGGATCGGCCCCACAGTCCCCGGACCTCAACCCAATGCAACACTTAGGGTATGTTCACATGGCTTATTTTGGAGCGCATTTTGCCGCGTATTTCACGACGTTCTGCATTTAATATGTGGGGAAATGCGCTCCATAATTACGGTAACCCATAGCTCTCATAGAGAACTCCACACTCGTCCTCTCCACACTCGTACAATATGATCGTATTGTAAGCGCGTGGAGATAAGCGACATGTCAATTACTTGGGGCGATTACACGCCACGAGCAATGCATATCTATGGGGCCAGTGGGCTTTCGGCCCCCGTGCGCCTCGGGAGTACGCACTGATCGGCGTAAGCTCCCGAAGCACATGGTGTACTGCGGCGCGCAATACACCGTGTGAACATACACTTAGAGTTGAAGAAAAAGAAGACCTGCTTTAAGCTGATCCAGAGCCCAGAAGGATTCAGACAGAGCTGAAAGCCAAATTTTGATTTGTAGGAGCAAAACAATAACAATGCAGTTATATCTGCAGAACTAAGCAGATGCTAAATACTAAATAATGTATGTATAACATAGGGTAGATGATTGTCTATAAAATGATGGCAGCCTCATGTTCAAAGCTGTAGTAGATGGTGAAATATGGAGCCTGAAAGTCAAAAGTTAAAAACATTGTTACCCTTTTGCTTGTCAGTGTCAGTTCTACCTAAATATCTTGATTATTGTATCAGAAGGTGATAAAAATCCAGATGTTACAATTTTACTACAGGAAAGTTATCACTTAAACATGCGGCGAGTATGAGGGAGTCAGGAGTCGTTGTCAGGAAAATCTAGGAGTCGGAGCTTTGGATTACTGACTCCACTGCATGTTTATACCAGCGGGAGTAGCCGAGCACTGCAACACTGTACACAGCACTGCACGTGTATACCAGCGGGAGCAGCCGAGCACTGCAACACTGTACACAGGACTGCACGTGTATACGAGCTGGAGCAGCCGAGCACTGCACGTGTTTACCAGCGGTATCAGCCGAGCACTGCACGTGTATACCAGCGGAAACAGCCGAGCACTGCAACACTATACACAGCACTGCACGTGTATACCAGCGGGAACAGCCGAGCACTGCAACACTGCACACAGCACTGCACGTGTATACCAGCGGGAGCAGCCGAGCACTGCAACACTGCACACAGCACTGCACGTGTATATCAGCGGGAGAAGCCGAGCACTGCAACACAATACACATCACTGCACGTGTATACCTGAGGAAACAGCCGAGCACTGCAGCACTGGGCACAGCACTGCACGTGTATACCAGCGGGGAACAGCGAGCACTGCAACACTATACACAGCACTGCACGTGTATACCAGCGGGAGCAGCCGAGCACTGCAACACTGCACACAGCACTGCACGTGTATACCAGCGGGAACAGCCGAGCACTGCAACACTGTACAGAGCACTGCACGTGTATACCAGCAGGAACAGCCGAGTATTGCAACACTTTACACAGCACTGCACGTGTATACCAGCGGGAGCAGCCGAGCACTGCAACACTGTACACAGCACTGCACGTGTATACCAGCAGGAGAAGCCGAGCACTGCAAAACTATACACAGCACTGCATGTGTATACCAGCGGGAGCAGCCGAGCACTGCAACACTATACACTGCACTGCACGTGTATACCAGCGGGAGCAGCCGAGCACTGCAACACTATACACAGCACTGCACGTGTATACCAGCAGGAGACGCCGAGCACTGCAACACTGTACACAGCACTGCACGGGTATACCAGCGGGAGCAGCCGAGCACTGCAATCACTACACACAGCACTGCAGTGTATACCAGCGGGAGAAGCCGAGCACTGCAACACTGTACACAGCACTGCACGTGTATACCAGCGGGAGCAGCCGAGCACTGCAACACTATACACAGCACTGCACGTGTATACCAGCGGAAACAGCCGAGCACTGCACGTGTATACCAGCGGGAGCAGCCGAGCACTGCAGCACTGTACACAGCACTGCACGGGTATACCAGCGGGAGCAGCCGAGCACTGCAGCACTGTACACAGCACTGCACGGGTATACCAGCGGGAGAAGCCGAGCACTGCAAAACTATACACAGCACTGCACGTGTATACCAGCGGGAGCAGCCGAGCACTGCAACACTGTACACAGGACTGCACGTGTATACCAGCGGGAGCAGCCGAGCACTGCAACACTATACACAGCACTGCACGGGTATACCAGCGGGAACAGCCGAGCACTGCACGTGTATACCAGCGGGAGCAGCCGAGCACTGCAGCACTGTACACAGCACTGCACGTGTATACCAGCGGGAGCAGCCGAGCACTGCAGCACTGTACACAGCACTGCACGGGTATACCAGCGGGAGCAGCCGAGCACTGCACGTGTATACCAGCAGGAACAGCCGAGCACTGCAACACTGTACACAGCACTGCACGTGTATACCAGCAGGAACAGCCGAGCACTGCAACACTGTACACAGCACTGCACGTTTATACCAGCGGGAACAGCCGAGCACTGCAACACTGCACACAGCACTGCACGTGTATACCAGCAGGAGACGCCGAGCACTGCAACACTGTACACAGCACTCCACGGGTATACCAGCGGGAACAGCCGAGCACTGCAACACTACACACAGCACTGCACGTGTATACCAGCGGGAACAGCCGAGCACTGCAACACTGTACACAGCACTGCACGTGTATACCAGCGGGAGAAGCCGAGCACTGCAACACTATACACAGCACTGCACGTGTATACCAGCGGGAGCAGCCGAGCACTGCAACACTATACACAGCACTGCACGTGTATACCAGCGGGAGAAGCCGAGCACTGCAACACTGTACACAGCACTGCACGTGTATACCAGCAGGAACAGCCGAGCACTGCAACACTGTACACAGCACTGCACGTGTATACCAGCAGGAGAAGCCGAGCACTGCAAAACTATACACAGCACTGCATGGGTATACCAGCGGGAACAGCCGAGCACTGCAACACTATACACTGCACGTGTATACCAGCGGGAGCAGCCGAGCACTGCAACACTATACACAGCACTGCACGTGTATACCAGCAGGAGACGCCGAGCACTGCAACACTGTACACAGCACTGCACGGGTATACCAGCGGGAACAGCCGAGCACTGCAACACTACACACAGCACTGCACGTGTATACCAGCGGGAACAGCCGAGTACTGCAACACTATTACACATCACTGCACGTGTATACCAGCGGGAACAGCCGAGCACTGCAACACTATACACAGCATGCAGTGTATACCAGCAGGAAACAGCCGAGCACTGCAACACTACACACAGCACTGCACGTGTATACCAGCGGGAACAGCCGAGCACTGCAACACTGCAAACAGCACTGCACGTGTATACCAGCGGGAGCAGCCGAGCACTGCAACACTTCACACAGCACTGCACGTGTATACCAGCAGGAGATGCCGAGCACTGCAACACTGTACACAGCACTGCACGTGTATACCAGCAGGAGAAGCCGAGCACTGCAAAACTATACACAGCACTGCATGGGTATACCAGCGGGAACAGCCGAGCACTGCAACACTATACACTGCACTGCACGTGTATACCAGCGGGAGCAGCCGAGCACTGCAACACTATACACAGCACTGCACGTGTATACAGCAGGAGACGCGAGCACTGCAACACTGTACACAGCACTGCACGTGTATACCAGCAGGAACAGCCGAGCACTGCAACACTGTACACAGCACTGCACGTGTATACCAGCGGGAACAGCCGAGCACTGCAACACTGCAAACAGCACTGCACGTGTATAACCAGCGGGAGCAGCCGAGAGCACTGCAACACTGTACACAGCACTGCACGTGTATACCAGCAGGAGACGCCGAGCACTGCAACACTGTACACAGCACTGCACGTGTATACCAGCAGGAACAGCCGAGCACTGCAACACTGTACACAGCACTGCACGTGTATACCAGCAGGAACAGCCGAGCACTGCAACACTGTACACAGCACTGCACGTGTATACCAGCGGGAACAGCCGAGCACTGCAACACTATACACAGCACTGCACGTATATACCAGAGGGAGCAGCCGCACACTGCAACACTGTACACAGCACTGCACGTGTATATCAGCAGGAGACGCCGATCACTGCAACACTGTACACAGCACTGCACGTGTATACCAGCAGGAACAGCCGAGCACTGCACGTGTATACCAGCGGGAACAGCCGAGCACTGCAACACTGCACACAGCACTGCACGTGTATACCAGCAGGAACAGCCGAGCACTGCAACACTGTACACAGCACTGCACGTGTATACCAGCGGGAACAGCCGAGCACTGCAACACTGCACACAGCACTGCACGTGTATACCAGCGGGAGCAGCCGAGCACTGCAACACTGTACACAGCACTGCACGTGTATACCAGCAGGAGACGCCGAGCACTGCAAAACTATACACTGCTCGGCAAGGGTATACCAGCGGAAACAGCCGAGCACTGCAACACTAAACACTGCACGGGTATACCAGCAGAAACAACCGAGCACTGCAACACTATACACAGCACTGCACGTGTATACCAGCGGGAGCAGCCGAGCACTGCAACACTGCACACAGCACTGCACGTGTATACCAGCGGGAGCAGCCGAGCACTGCAACACTGTACACAGCACTGCACGTGTATACCAGCTGGATCCGCCGAGCACTGCAACACTATCCCCTGCACTGCACGGGTATACCAGCGGTAACAGCCGAGCACTGCAACACTATACACAGCACTGCACGTGTATACCAGCGGGAACAGCTGAGCACTGCAACACTATACACAGCACTGCACGTGTATACCAGCGGAAACAGCCGAGCACTGCAACACTGTACACAGCACTACACGTGTATACCAGCGGGAGAAGCCGAGCACTGCAACAATGCACACAGCACTGCACGTGTTATACCAGCGGGATGCAGCCGAGCACTGCAGCACTGTACACAGCACTGCAGTGTATACCAGCGGGAGCAGCCGAGCACTGCAAACATGTACACAGCACTGCACGTGTATACCAGCGGGAGCAGCCGAGCACTGCAACACTGTACACAGCACTGCACGTGTATACCAGCGGGAGCAGCCGAGCACTGCAACACTGTACACAGCACTGCACGTGTATACCAGCAGGAACAGCCGAGCACTGCAGCACTGTACACAGCACTACACGTGTATACCAGCGGGAGAAGCCGAGCACTGCAACACTGCACTGCACGTGTATACCAGCGGGATCCGCCGAGCACTGCAACACTATACACATCACTGCACGTGTATACCAGCGGAAACAGCCGAGCACTGCAACACTGTACACAGCACTGCACGTGTATACCAGCGGGAGCAGCCGAGCACTGCAACACTGTACACAGCACTGCACGTGTATACCAGCAGGAACAGCCGAGCACTGCAACACTATACACAGCACTACACGTGTATACCAGCGGGAGAAGCCGAGCACTGCAACACTATACACAGCACTGCACGTGTATACCAGCGGGAACAGCCGAGCACTGCAGCACTGTGTGAGTTAAGCACATCAATAACAAATCTCCCGTCCTTTCAGTTTGTTACAATGTATCAGTCCAGGCTGTTTACCTCACTGTATACAACTGTAACAAACCCTCAGCTGTGAGATGTACAAGGTCACACAGTGCTGGGCGACTGCCATGATCACACAGCTCCGTCTGCCTGGAACATTCGCCACAGCCTCTGTCAGCGTCACCGATGGCGGCGGCTGATAAGAGGTTTCCATGGCAGCGATGAACCGCACGTCCCAGCGCTCAGGACGCAGAGCTCTGCTACATTCACATCAGGTCATCTGCAGCAAACGGGGGAAACTCGGAAAAAACTATGGAATCTACCGTCCCGGACCTGTGGAGGGCGCTGCGGCACCTAAAGGCAGATAGGGGCTCACAAGCCGCCCCTCAGTATAAACCCCGAAACCAAGGTCACTATGCGACCACCGGAGAATCCCAACCCAGCGGCACCGGCCTCGCAGACTCAACGTCAAAGATCACAGAGACAAAACCCCTATAAATACCTCCTATAGATACTCCCCATAGGTGACCCTATAGATACTCAATATAGGTGACTCCTATAAATACCTCCTATAGATACTCCCCATAGGTGACCCTATAGATACTCAATATAGGTGACTCCTATAAATACCTCCTATAGATACTCCCTATAGACGACCCTATAAATACCTCCTATAGATACTCCCCATAGATGACCCTATAAATACCTCCTATGGGTGACCGCTAAAGATAACCCCAATAGATGTTCCCTATAAATACGTCCTATAGGTGACTCCTATAGATCCTGTGAGTCTATATAGTGTACATATACTGAGTTTTCAGCCTCCCCATTGACTTCATTAGTACATTTATTATTGAACACGTCCAAATTTTTTGACAAAAACGGCGATTTTGAAATCCGAGGTATTTAGATTACAGCTCAGAGACGGATTTACAGCCGGATTTTTAAGGTTTTAAAATCTGAAAACCGTGTCAAAATCCGACTGAAAACCAGCGCCTTGTAGACGGGCCCTAAGCCGGAGCTGTACAGGGCGCGGGGCTCCTGCCCGACGCGCGGGGCTCCTGCCCGACGCGCGGGGCTCCTGCACGACGCGCGGGGCTCCTGCACGACTCGCGGGGCTACTGCACGACGCGCGGGGCTCCTGCACGACGCCGGGGCTCCTGCACGACGCGCGGGCTCCTGCACGACGCGCGGGGCTCCTGCACGACGCGCGGGGCTCCTGCACGACGCGCGGGGCTCCTGCACGACGCGCGGGGCTCCTGCACGACGCGCGGGGCTCCTGCACGACGCGCGGGGCTCCTGCACGACGCGCGGGGCTCCTGCACGACGCGCGGGGCTCCTGCACGACGCGCGGGGCTCCTGCCCGACGCGCGGGGCTCCTGCACGACGCGCGGGGCTCCCGCACGACGCGCGGGCTCCTGCACGACGCGCGGGCTCCTGCACGACGCGCGGGGCTCCTGCACGACGCGCGGGGCTCCTACACGACGGCGGGGCTCCTACACGACGCACGGGGCGCGGGGCTCCTACACGACGCGCGGGGCGCTTCCTGCCGCTTGCCACGTAACGCGGCTTTTACGGCTGACATTTTATGATGCAGAGTGCAAAAAAAAAAAGCCCCAAATACCGATTTTTTTTGTTGACACATAAAAATATTTTGTCATAAAACGAGTCATAAACTTAGGAAAAATTAAGCAAATATGAAAACGGCGCCAAAGGAAACAAGTGCAGAAAATACGAAAAAGCGTGGGAAAAAAGCGCTGAAAGGACAAAACACGGAAAAAACTAAAAACAACTAAAACATATTAAAAAGAAAAAAAAACACGGAAAAATGCGTAAAGAACTCCACAGAAATTGCGCCCATTTTACCCTGAATTATGCGCAGATTTTCGGCCTGAAAAGAATAAAGTGATGAGGAAACGTCACCAAGCGGCGCGGACAAGAGGCGAAACCCTCCCGTGACCAAAGACAAACGTGGCCCCACTGGGCGCAACAACAACGGGGCGGCACGTGTGTAACAAAGGGCAAGAGCGGCGCCGCCCCTAATTTATGCACAATACAGGAGGCGGTCCTAGACTTGCCCCACCCCCACCTAAGCCCCGACCCCGCGGATCGAGGATGTGGTCACCGGGGAACAGGAGGTCATAATCGTTTTAGCGCTGATTACCGGGTGCCGTCCGCGGGTGCAGGTGACCCTCATAATACCAGAGCGCCGCCGCGCCGACAGCAAAGCAATCAAACTGTCAATAAGGCGGAGTCTGCAGGTGACAGGATCCCGGCATCTGCTCCTATCTGGGTGACAACTGCGCCGGCGGCCATATTGCTCGCCCTCCAGACAGCGTCCGAATAAGTGTCCCCCCTCCATTCGCTTTAACCCCCGCCCTGCTGCAGCCACACCTGAGCCTCATCAGATAAGTCCTGACCCTTGGACGCTATATAAACACTGACTGCACAAAGAGGAAGTCATCGGCGGCGGCGGAGATAACGCTCATCATCCTAAACCTCTGGGGGTAGTAGTCGCTGCAGTTGCTCTGTTCTAAGCCTCTGGCAGTTGTAGTCTCTGCAGTCGCTCGGTTCTCATCCGCTGGGGGTAGTAGTCACTGCAGTTGCTCTGTTCTAAGCCTCTGGGGGTAGTAGTCTCTGCAGTTGCTCTGTTCTAAGCCGCTGGGGGTTGTAGTCGCTGCAGTTGCTCTGTTCTAAGCCGCTGGGGGTAGTAGTCACTGCAGTCGCTCTGTTCTAAGCCGCTAGGGGTAGTAGTCACTGCAGTCGCTCTGTTCTAAGCCGCTAGGGGTAGTAGTCGCTGCAGTCGCTCTATTCTAACCCGCTGGGGGTAGTAGTCGCTGCAGTTGCTCTGTTCTAAGCCGCTGGGGGTAGTAGTCGCTGCAGTTGCTCTGTTCTAAACCTCTGGGGGTTGTAGTCGCTGCAGTCGCTCTGTTCTAAGCCTCTAGGGGTTGTAGTCGCTGCAGTTGCTCTGTTCTAAGCCGCTAGGGGTTGTAGTCGCTGCAGTTGCTCTGTTCTAAGCTGCTGAGGGTAGTAGTCGCTGCAGTCACTCTGGTCTCCGCTGCTGTCAGACACTTCAACTATTCGGAGCTTTCCTGGTTTTCTTTGAATACAGTTTCCTCGTGCACCGTGGTCTCCGCTCCTCACTCCCTGCAAGATCTCTGCTTGCTGTCAGTGAATGAAAGCATCTCACAGCTGCAGGTTTGTCACAATTGTACCCAGTCCAGGATTGTACAGACTGGATACAACTGTAACAAACCCTCAGCTGCGAGACGTATTGGGTCAGGATGGGGATTAGATCTCTGGAAGTAAGAAAGGAAAGAAATTCGTTTTATACCCTGTGTCAGTGAATAGCACACAGCTGAGATGTGATATGCTGCAGGGCCCTGTGTCAGTGAATAGCACACAGCTGAGATGTGATGTGCTGCAGCACCCTGTGTCAGAGAATAGCACACAGCTGAGATGTGATATGCTGCAGCGCTCTGTGTCAGTGGATAGCACACAGCTGAGATGTGATGTGCTGCAGGGCTCTGTGTCAGTGAATAGCACACAGCTGAGATGTGATGTGCTGCAGGACCCCGTGTCAGTGGATAGCACACAGCTGAGATGTGATGTGCTGCAGGGCCCTGTGTCAGTGAATAGCACACAGCTGAGATGTGATGTGCTGCAGGGCCCTGTGTCAGTGAATAGCACACAGCTGAGATGTGATATGCTGCAGGACCCAGTGTCAGTGGATAGCACACAGCTGAGATGTGATATGCTGCAGGACCCTGTGTCAGTGAATAGCACACAGCTGAGATGTGATATGCTGCATGGCCCTGTGTCAGTGAATAGCACACAGCTGAGATGTGATATGCTGCAGGGCCCTGTGTCAGTGAATAGCACACAGCTGAGATGTGATATGCTGCAGGACCCTGTGTCAGTGAATAGCACACAGCTGAGATGTGATATGCTGCAGGATTCTGTGTCAGTGGATAGCACACAGCTGAGATGTGATGTGCTGCAGGGCTCTGTGTCAGTGAATAGCACACAGCTGAGATGTGATATGCTGCAGGATCCTGTGTCAGTGAATAGCACACAGCTGAGATGTGATGTGCTGCAGCGCCCTGTGTCAGTAAACAGCACACAGCTGAGATGTGATATGCTGCAGCGCCCTGTGTCAGTAAACAGCACACAGCTGAGATGTGATGTGCTGCAGGACCCTGTGTCAGTGAATAGCACGCAGCTGAGATGTGATATGCTGCAGGGCTCTGTGTCAGTGAATAGCACACAGCTGAGATGTGATATGCTGCAGCCGTTCAGTGAAAAGCACACGCTGGTGGGATTTGTGCAGGGCCCTGTTCGTGAATAGCACACAGCGAGATGGAAATGTGCAGGTCCGGCAGTGATAGCACACAGTGAGTGTGATTGTCAG
>JAODAL010052250.1:0-26115 GCA_025379985.1 Phyllomedusa bahiana
ATCTGGGGTCAGCGGGGTTTGGGGCTCTGCTGGGGCCCAGGACAGGTATACAATGTCCATGAAACTAAAATGGGGTTGAAAACTCCTTTTTTCCGGGGCATTTTTTAATCTGGGGTCATGCAGGTTTGGGGCTCAGCTGTGGCCGGGACAGTATGTCAATGCCCCAGTGAAACAAAAAAGGGTGGTTCAAAGACCCCCTTTTCCCGCACTTTTTAATTTTGGGGGTCAGAAGGTTTAATGGTCATACTGCGGTCCGGGACAATTAAGTCAATGTCCAGTTCAACTAAAAGGTGGTAAAGACCCCTTTTTCCGCATTTTTTTAATCGGGGGGCCTGCAGGTTTGGGCTCTGTGCGTTTCCAGGGGGGGGATATTCAATGCCCAGTTCAATAAAATGATGGTTTTAAAAATTAATACTCCCTTCTGGCATTTTTTTAATTTTGTGGGTGATGCGGTTTAAGGTCATGTTTTGGGTAAAAGACGGGATAGTGAATGGGTGTGATTTTTTTTCTGTGGCTTTTATACCCAAGGGTTTTTGTGCCAAAAAGGGGGTAGCTTTATCCATTTGACTGTTGTGGCTGTTAATTTCAGTTCTCCACCCGTTTGGGTGTAAAAAATGAAGGGTTGTTGCTCTCCCATAATTTTATGGTCATGATCATAATCTATCATCGACCATCGAATATCTTGCGAGATGTGACTATCGCCCATCGATCGATTCAGGCCACTTTCGCTCAAAACTAAAAGTACACATGTCAGATTTAAAAAAGGGGCTCTTCAGAAGGTCAAAATTGAGTTTTTTAAGGGGTTTAAAAAACTGAATTTGTTAGTGGACTGTAATATACCCCCAATTTTCCTAAAAATACACTGTAATTTAAATCCAATTTTATAGTAAAAGCAAAATACGAACTATCATAGTTACATTTTTGGAAGGGCCGAAAAGACAAACGTCCACCCATTTTTCAAAACCCTATTGTGCATATTTTTGATCCAGAGGAAGGCAAAACCCCCATGAGGTAAACCAATTGTCCTCTTTTTTAGGGGAAAAAAACTTCCTTTCCAACTCCAATTTGGCAACAGAATAAATCGGGGGGCCCAACGCCCCTTGTCCAGAACCCTAGTCACAAAACCTTTAATTTTTATTGCTCTCTAGAAAAACCAGTTCCTTTTGAATTCTTTTTAGTAAAATTTCCATGACAAGTTCCTCTGGCAGAGATTTCCACAGTCTCATGCTCTTACAGTAAAAAAATCCATTTTTATGTTTTTGTAAAAACTTTCTTTCCTCAACAAGAGGATGCCCCCTTTTTTTAGTACGTCCTGGGTATAAATATATTTTGAGGAGACCCTTATATTGCCTTTAATATATTTAAACATATTTGTTAATCCCCTGAACCATCTTTCTTTTTATTTTTTTAAACAAATAACCCTAATCTTGCAATCTTTTGGGTTTTCGCCACCAGCCTTTTTTAATTTTTTCCCACCCTTTTAACCTGTTCAAACTCTACAAAATCTTTCCTGTACTGGGGCCCAAAAATGTACACAATTTCCATATGTGGTCTAACCATGACTTGTATAATGGGAGAATAATGTTCTCATAACGTGCATCTATGCCCCTTTTTATACACCCCATTATCCTATTTGTCTTGGCAGGCAGTGAGACTTCTGTGAAGATTTGTATAGTGTGCCATCAACAGAGGCATAACTTTAACATATTGGGCTCCAATGTAAAATCTCTAAACACTCCCACCTACCATGTGCTATTTCCTGGGGATGATGCTTTTGGGACATTCTAGGAGGCCTGGCAGTTTATGAACTGCTTTTGGGTCACTGTATAAAAAAATCACCTCATTTTCAGAAGGAAGAACATGTCCATCCTAAACTGCCACAAGCTCATCCATAACCTGCTCAAATAGTATTTCATCTTGGATAGTCCGGACATTGATGAAGAAGAGAATTAACACTCATCTCTTTCCCTCTCTTCTCTTCGTGTGTCTGTCTCTCATTAAAACTGTAGGCCTGTGATTTCACTTCCTTGTTATTTCTTCCAAATTCCCATCTCTTAACACATGTAAGAAATGCTCTATTTTTGTTTACATTTTTGTAGTGTGCAGGAATGCTAGTGTGCCATGTGGTATGATGTGTGTAGATCACGTGTCACACGTGTCAGTCCTGCGGGTTGAATACAGCCTGCTGTGTCATTTCATTCATTTCATGTGGCCAATGAGACACAGCAAGCAGGGACAAGGTCCAAACATAGAAGGACCAGCCCTCCTAGAGAATGAAGTCAGCGTTTGGCAGAGGCAGTTGCACCAGCAACACTCTCCTAATTAAGGAGCTAAAGAAGTTAAAGGGGCTGGCTATTACCTTAAAAGACATCATAGCCATCTACTAACCATGAGTTGCACCAGGGCTGTTCCTCGGGGCGGGTGAGGCGGGTGATCGCCTGGGTCGCCACTCACCATAGGAGGCGCCGTGGCTGGCCACCTTGCCTGCTCGGCGTTCAGCCTCTGACTCTGCACGGTTGTTGTAAAACGGCCGCACAGAGTCAGTCAGCAGCTGCTCCTACAGGGAGAAGGCAGGATGGATTGTTACCCTCTTGCCTCCTCCCTTGTATGTACAGCCCTAAGTGAGTGCTGTACATACACATTGGCGTCGCCGGGGGCCAGTTGTAAAGCTTACATCAAGCCCCCAGCGAAGCGGGTTATCCTAAGCGAGCAGCCACCACCCGCCCAGGAGATTCCGGGAGCTGCGTGACAGTGTAAGCGGCGTGATGACGTCACGCCGCTTACACTGTTCACCAGCTCCCGGACCTGCTGCACGGAGAGGTAACATGGAAAGGTGAGTAGGTTTTTTTTATTTTATTATTGTTGTGGATGGGAACAAAGATTATATATATGTGTGATCCTTTGTGTCTCTATTTTAATGTATTAGTTAGTATATACCTCACATATACATTATATATACTTAATAAAGGGACACCATTAATAGTTACAGCATGTAAAAGTGTATGTAACCTTTTGTTATTATGTGTTAAACAAAATGGCTGCTGTAGTAGTTTTATAGTTCGTCGTGTAATCCAAGATGGCGCCTAGATCAGAAGTTACACCCTGTGTTTAAGACATTCCTGAAGCTGTGAGGGGTGGTCCATAGTTTAAGGACGTGCCAATAGACCTCACAGCCAGCTAATGTTGATGCCTTCTTATCTACTCATTTGCAAAAGGGGGATAAAAAACCACCATTTTGTGAAAAAAATCAGAAAGCACTTTTTATAGCAGCAAGGCATGTTGTGATGTGTTTTCTCGGGCACCCTTTGTTATTTTTGAGATAATTTGAACCCCCACAAGGACAGGATAGCCTCTTTGAGGCTACTTTCCATTTCAGATTTCGCCTTGCAACGGGGAGGGGCTTAGACTGATTTATTAACCGAAAACTGAACTGGTGAAGTTCTACTGGGGAACGCAGATGAGAGAAAAGGCCCCACGCTCTTCTGAATACTGCCCCGGGAAAGTAAATTTTCATACTTTGTTTGTCGAGCAATTTTTGTCTGTGGGAGCGTACTATGTTTTCGGTTAATTGTTAGATCACGCTGACAGGTAACAGTCGGCCTGCTTTTGAACCTATGACCTGTCACATTAACTCCTTGTGGGGTATTTTTGTTTTTTATGTGTATTAAAATGTTTTTAAACTGATTGAAAGCAAAGGGGGAAACAAGGTGTTAATCAGCGAGGAATAAACCAGACCCGAAAGCCTAAGGAGCTCAGGATTTATGAAACCCCGCTGGGAAAGAAACACGGGAATTCTGTCTCCTCGAGTAGGGGAGTTTCAGCTGGCTTGGGGAAAAAAAAAAAACATCTTGTGAAAAGAAATTTTTCTTTGATGGGTGAATCATAATTCAAGTTTTTCCCTTGGTAAAAAAAAAAAACTGAGCACAGCTGCATGAAATCGGTTTTCTATCCTTTCGATACGAGCTGTGAGTTTTTGTGTTGTGGTGCCTGAGAATGTAAACAGTGTTTGTAGAAAAAAAAGAAACAAAGAAGTTTTGGTATGGAGTTGTGAGTTTAGTGCACGCCCCATCTGCTGTTTTGAGTGTAAAATTTTAAATAAGAGTCTCATTTTAATGGAAGAAGTAAGGAAGTATCGAAAAATTTTGAAAGGGCTGAATTGTGATTTATGACCTCAGAAAGTTTTTTTTTGTGAAAAAGAAAAGGAAATGTCTGGGGGTTGATACAGAAAGAAGGTAGATTAAAGGGATTTTGAATGTTTTTTGGGGTAAATCCGGTACAGTGTAATTAAAAGGATTCATAGAGAAGGGTGGGGCCCGGGGGGGCTGCCTATGTTATCCCCCCCCGGGGAGAAGTTTCGAAAAAAAAGGAAAAGGTGAAACTGTCCGACCCCCTGTAATGGCGGGGGGACTTGTCTTGGGGTGGAGAGCAAAGTCCAGGGGGGGTAACAAAACGCTGCAACAATGGGAAAAACGCCCGAAAAGGGGGGCCCACCTGTGCACAAGCACCCTGCTCCCTGTAACCACACTTCGCCCACCCTGCCCAGTACACCCAGACCCCAAACCCTTAGTGCCCTGCCCCCCCTTCCATGTCACTTCATACCCAGCCCCGCCTTTTGCTCCCTTTTAGATTCACACCCTTTTTCCTTCTGGATTAATGCCCCCCCTTCCTGGGTACCCACTTTCATTCCGGGTAAAGTGGTGGAACAAGTACTGTATGTCCAATTATGGATCAGATACTGGGGATATAGGCGCCCGGGGCCCCACCACCCTACAGTGGGAACCTTATGGTATAGGAGGAGAAGATACGGGGGACAGGCCTAACAGATAAAATGAGAGGAGGGGAAGAACGAGGGATGACTCATAACAAGTCGGGGAAAAAAAAACATCTGCTTGCTGCTGCAGGGGGCACCCCCACTGCCCCACTGCATAGCCCCCCCCCGGGGGGAAAGACACTGGAGGAGCTCAGCTCCAGGGGAAAGGGCTAGGAATTGATACGGCAGACCCCCAGATCTTACAGGCCTACGCAAGGGGGGGGGATGCGAAGGCCAACATATATTTTTACATTCCCACCGAGTCAAGTGTCTGTCTTAAAAAAGTGAAATTACGGGACCCGAGAAAAAACCTTGCCCTATTACAGAAGATAGCGCAATAACAAGAACACACAGACTTACAAAGATTTTATGGTCCTTGTCAGGGTTAAAGCAGGGGACCCAAAGGGGGGCCCATTGGGGTGAATCCCTCATAACCGTAAAAAGGAGGGGTCACTGCGCCCCCCAGTGTAATGTTGAACAGCGAAACAAGGGGCTGGGGACAGATTTTTCAACCACATTGACACTGACAGATTCACTCAGTAAAGGGGAAAACATGGAGAAATATCATGCACATAACTCGATTTTCTCTGATTTAGGTTTTTCTTCCTTGAGAAGTGGGCATGCTGGACAATGCCTTTTGGATGGCCGCTGGACCCATAAGAAGCAGCTGAAAGGGTTTGGCCCTGAGTACAAGACTCTACCAATGAGTGGTGCTTCTATTACACAAGGCTGAGACAAGTGCCTGCGGGACTGGGGATAAAGGTCTCCCCTGTATTTTGGCCGACACTATAGGACCCGGGAGCTACAACCCAGACCACCGCTTACTTCTTAAACTGCAACAGAGCAGGACACTGGCTCCCCGCAAACAAGAAGAGGAGGGAAACCCCAAAAAGCTAATACTCGGATGCTCCTGATGTTGTCCCAATCCTGAACCCCAGCACCATAGGAGGGGGAAATCCACTCTTGTGCAAATTCTGGGTAGGCAGTGAAGACCAAACTCCCCTTCCCCCTTTGATGAGATCCGGGGCCCTTTCCCAGAAGCTGAAAAAAGCATTCCCATCCCCCCAAACTGGACCCCGGGACACTGAAGACTTTAACTTTTTTGTTTGGAAAGGGAAGGCATCCCCTGGGAGTTCTAGCAAAAAAGGCCAAAACGACCAGCGGGATACTCCTGCAAGACTGGACCAGCTCAAGGGGGGGAATTTCCATTTTACAACTGTATTTCACCCCAATGCTGCTGGATAAAACAGCGGAATCGTGTCGAACTCCCCATCCTTCGGTCCATTGACATCTTCCATTCTTCCTCCTGCGATAATGTCACTCTGCGCGCTGTTTTGTTCCATCCAGCCACCTTACTTCCCTTCCTCAAGGGGGGAATAGGATAAAGGAAACGAAGAAACCGGTGTACATGAAGAAAGCCATGATTGCTTTGAAATGATGAAGATGTTGACCTTTTCATTTTAACCCGGTATGGTTTTTTTTTGTGGGTGGACCCCGATTTGCAGAAGGCAGAATTTCACACGGGATATGCCCGGGGCACTTTACACACAGTGTTGGGAGCAAGAAAACCCAGCATGACGTTTTGGGAAAGGGCAAATGGCCCAAAAATGTACGGACCCAAAATAGCTTTGGAGTCGCCCTTACTTTTTTTCCTATTTTGGGAAAACACGAGGATTTCTCACGGGTGCGGGAACCCAGTAAACAGGGAAAAACATTCGGTCCTAGGGTGCACTGCTGCTGCCACGGACCCGTGGCCCTACTAAAATTAAGGCCCCTGGGAACTAATAAGAAGAGAAAACACTTGGCTGACCAAACAGCCCCCAGGCCCCAGGAGGGAGAAAGGGGGGCAAGTCACTGTCATGGGGCAAGAGGAAACTTACACCCAACCTATAAGGACTGTGGCCAAGATGCAGGAACAAGCTCCAGTGGAAAAAAGGAAAAACTGGGAAAAAAAAGGGAGCAAAGAAAACGAAGAAGAGGGCTATATGGGGGTAGGGAGGCGACCCTGCTTGCCACGGCGTATACCCACTGTATCAAAGGCACAAGGAAAGGGGCTCGAAAAACAAGGAGCAAAAGTGGGAAGAGAAACAGTCTGCCCGACCAACAGTTGCCCATAGCTTGGTTAGAGTCGGGACACGCCCGGGGATGTTAGCTCTCTCTTTCCCTATTTGATCCTGTTTCATGCCCCCCAAGCTAGGGCAATTTCCCTCAGCATTGAGCACAAAACATGTAGACCTCTATGTATGCAGTGGTTAAGAAATTTTTTTTCTAAAGCATTCCCGGAGTTTTCCATTCCAGACTTTAAAGTTGCTGCTCTAAGCTACGCCCGGAGACTGGGTCTACGGAAGAAAATTTGTGTGTGTAAAACCCCAGACCGAGGTTTGAGGGGCCGTACCAAATCCCCCGGACCCCGACCACATCTTCAAAGGGGGCGGGAAAACCCAAATTTCCATGCTTACACTAAGATGCCCCGCCCCCGGAATGAACGATGCTGCGTTTTTTCTGACGTTAATAATTTTTGTTGCTTTAACCTTTTTTCAGAAAACCCCTGCATATATTGGTGTGTGATGGAGGGTACGGGGGCCCCCTTTCTATTACGGGGTGCTGTGGGTTTTGGAACACAGGGAATGACTGGGGGGTATAGACCAGGACTGCCTTTAAAAAAGGGAAAAATAAAAAGGGAAAACCCCCACTTACTAGAAAAGGTTGACAAAGACAGGAAACCCGTCGAAAAGGAATACCAGGGGGAAAAAATAGTCCCCCAACGCAACAATTTAAGACCCCCAGGGACTGATGGAGCAATTTTGTCCGGGGCCTAATATTGAGTAGGGGACAAAATAGGAAAAGTGAGGCCGGGGAAAGGAAAATTCCCCAAAAGGGGAGCTTTGACCCCCCGTGTTTTTGAGCTATGGAGGCCCAGGGGGTCCCTGATGAGTTTAAAGGGAAGGGAACCAGGTGGGCCCCCGTTTTGAATTCCCGTACTGATAATCACTGTCTACCCAAGGGAAATTAAAACCTCTGTACTTTTATCCCCAAAAAACAGACCTTTGGGGAAAGGGCACTGGGCCTTAGAAACTCGAGATCTCTCAAAGAAATTAAAAACGTAAATTTAGGCATAGATCACCCCCGGGAGCATGGGGCCCCTTCTGGGGTTTTAAGGGGTTTGCAGGAATCGCCCAAAGGTATTGCCATATTGTTTTGTTGCTAATACTTGCTCAATTTTTCTGTTGTGGGTTTTCCCTTGTTTTTAGGGAAAATTTGGAAAAATGTGGACCAGATACTTCCATCAGATGAACATTGTCCAGGGCCCGGCCTCTATGAGACAGTGACACTAACACACGCTTTAGCGCCCCAAAGCCTGAACCATGATGATGTGGCATGAACACTATTCCATGAAGACCCTTGACGCAGAAGTGCTCCGGAAAGTCATTTACTCCCCCCTTTCAACCGCAGTCTCTCAAAAATTAGAAAAGAATGAGGGTGAGCTAGGCTACCCGGGGCTCGGGGCCGCCCTTGTCGGAGGAGGTACTTCCGCAAAAGAAAGAATAGGGAAAGAGGAATAGGGGGAAGAGGATAGGAGAGATAAAAAAGAGAACAAGTAAAGGGGGGGCTGTTTGGATGGGAACAAAGATTATATATATGTGTGATCCTTTGTGCTTATTTTAATGTATTATTAGATATACCTCCAAAATACATTATATATACTTAAAAGGCACCACTTTTAGTACAGCATGTAAAAGCTTTATGTATACCTTTTGTTATTAATGTGTTAAACAAAAAAGGCTGCCTGAGTAGTTTGTATGTTCGCGTGAATCCAAATGGCGCCTAGCAAATTTCCCCTGTGTTCAACAAATTTTTGAAGCTAAGAAGATTGGTCCATAGATAAGGGGCGGCCAATAACCCCCCCACAGCCCGCTACATGTAATGCCCTTTTTATCTACTCTTTCAAAGGGGGATAAAAAAACCATTTTTTGAAAAAAACAGAAAGCCTTTCAAGCAGCAAGGGATTTTGTGATGTGTTTCTCGGGCACCCTTTTTTATTTTTTTAAAAAATTGAACCCCCCCCAAGGGAAGGATAGCCCCCCCTTTTAGGGACTTTTTTATTTCATTATCATTTGCTACAGGGGGTACTACCTGGCTACGGGGCAAATTATTTGGGTAAAGTGGTACTACCTGGCTATAGGGCCAATATTTTCTACAGAGGCAACTATTGGGTCGGGGACAACTTAACACTTCGTGGGCAACTATTTGGGTACATGGCTACTCTTTTTACAGGGGGAACCCATTGGCTACAGGGATACTACCTGCACAGGGGCTATACCTGGGTAGTGGGGGAACTTATTGGCTACAGGGACTACTACCTGGCTACAGGGACTACTACCTGGCTACAGGGGCTACTACCTGGCTCCAGTGGGGGGAACTTTTGGACTGGGGGACACCTGCTACAGGGGGGAACCATTGGCTACAGGGAACTACCTTGCTTACAGGGGGTGCTTCCCGCTACAGGGGCAACCTATTTTGGGGTACAAGAGCAACTATTGGTAAGGGGCTATTAACTTGCTACAGGGCTACACCTCCTCAGGGGACAACTTACTGACTGCAGAGGGCTACTACTTGGCTACAAGGTCAACTTCCTGGCTACAGGAGACAACTTACTGGCTACAGAGAGACATAACTACCTGGGTACAGGGGAAAACTTACTGGCTACAAGGGGCAACTACCTGGCTACATTGGGCAACTACCTACCTGGCTACAGGGGGCTACTACCTGGCTACAGGGTGCATATAACTACCTGGCTACATGGGGCAAATAACTACCTACAGGGGCCTATATAACTACATTATAGGGATCTATATTTCTACTTATTGGGGGGGCCTATGTATCTACCTACCTACTTAATAGGGGACCGAGATATCTACATATTAGGTGATCTATAACTCTACCTACCTAATGGGCGCTTTACACCTATCTAAATGAGGACTGCCTTCCTAGTTTGGAGGTGTAAATACTGCACTTTTACTGTTTGGGGCACAAGGGGGTAATTATACCATTTGGGGGCGCTATAGATGGGGAGTTTATACAGAGGCAGGAACTTGTAGAGAAGTGCTGATAACATTAGAAGTCTAAGATACTTGTTTTGTAAATTCTGCAGTGAAGAGTCATGGCCAGGAGAAAACGTCATGGTGGTCTGGGACAGATGGAGAAAAAAAGAGAAAGAGAAAAACACTTCAGAGACATCTCCTGTAAGTCCCTAGATGTAACTTTACTGTAATCGCTTATATGTCTGCAGAGCCTGTGTACAACTGGTATCTAGCACTGTATGGTCAATGTACGCCGGTAATATTGGATGTAGTATAATGGTTTGTATTCAGTAATGGCATTGTGTATTATTCAGCCACTATATGGTGGTGATATGTGGTCATGGTGTGGTGGTATTATTCGGTCACTACGTGCTGGTGATATGTGGTCTTACTAAGACATTGGTACTATTAGTCTTGGGATTCTGATTTTGTGTAGCAGTGTTATTTGGTAACTGTATTACTATTATTTAGTAGTTTTATACGTAGCACATTGTGTTAAAGCTTTTTATATATTTTGGCTTTGGTTGATGGTGATGCATTGTGTCACATTGTGGTGCATAATATTACGGGGGTTGGGTTGATTTCTTCACCTCGCCCTGAGTGCAATTAAGCCTAGGAATGGCCGTGAGTCGCACCATAACATCTCTAGTGGAACAGTTCGAACCACTTTTTCAGCAACTCAGGATAAAAGGTACATACACCATAGAGAGCCTGCTCGAACACTGCAAGCTGTGGGAAAGCTGTGAGAAAACTGTGGGATTTCTCTGTATATGCTTAGCTACTCCTGAAACTGACTGGCACTGTCAAAGTAATTTCAGCTGATGCAAGATATGATAATGGTATAATGTGATTTTAAGATAACTATATCTGGACAGTATTCCATAGTCATAGAGCAAATGTAAGATTAAAGTAACTACTATTGTACCACATTCCCAACTTTTGTTCATATCCGTGTAGCAAGTATTACAATATTTGTACATCCTGGATGTCCTATCATTAAAAGTTTTTTTTTAAAAGTTAAAAGTAAAAGTCTATTCTTGCCAACTAGAAAAATTATACCATTTCAAACCAACCTTTCTGCTGGATATCACTGATGACGTCTAGTTTTATCTTCCTAACATATAGAACATTTATTAAATATAAAGTACATTTGGCAAGTAGAAAAATGTCAGCTGCCAGTGTACATAAAAGTTTAAGCCATTTATTAAAGAGCAAGACAAATATATGTATCTTTAGATGCCAGCCCCATATGCAACATTAACAGTATTTAAACAGTAAAAAGTTAAGCGATTTATGCTATCTTGTGTTATAGTCTACTGTTGCAAAAATACTAGTGTGATACAAAAAGAAAACAGAATGTAATTAAAGTTTTAAACCAGCAACTGCTGACTGCAGAATGTTATATTCCTTTAAATCAAACATTTCATTTACAATAGGAACACCAGAGAAAAAATTGGTTTTAAAATTTAGCAATGGGTGATTTAGGGAAGGGGATAAATTAGACCCTGCTACTCCACTGCCATAGTATTTATAAATTATCTTCGTGGTATTTATGTCGCTATCGGGTAAACCACATATCTTTCCTGTTGATATGTATAACAGACAAACCAAGACTCTCATTTGCTAACAATGCTACAGAATGGTAACAGAATGCTACAGTATAGGTATCTTGTGCATCATTCTATTTGAGGTCTGTTTTTTTACATAGAGAACAAAAAGCGGACTATCTAATGGGATGAAAAAATGTGAGCTCCCCTTTCATTTCATAAAGTGCTTAGAAAAAATGACAGGGAGTCTGTCAGGTGTTTTTTTGCTACCTTCTCAGAGAACAGGACATGATGAGGAAGAGAAACTGAGTAAAAAGCAGAGAAAAATCTGACCTGATTCCTTAACTAACAATAGGAGTCCTGCTTACTCCACCCACATACAGTGATTGACAGCTTTCCCTATATCATTGAGTATATAGAGTTAAATAGGTTTGCATTACCTAAATCATTTAGTAAAGCAGATATGAGCTAATTAGTGATAAGCGATTACGTTGATTATCGTCATCGGGTCGATAGTCGATATCGGCAATTATCAAGACAATTTCCGATAGTCGATAATAGATTATCGCCGATGACCATAAAAGTCTATGGGAGAGGAACAACACCTTCATTCTTACACCCAATCAGGGCTGTAGAAGCTGGAATTAACATCCAGAACAGTCAAATGGATACGTGCTACATCTTAGGCAACACACTTAGGTTATAACAGCCACAGAAAGAAAATCACAGACCATTCACTATCCCATCCCTGTCTTGTCTGTCATGACCCTTAAACCTGCATCACCCACAAATTAAAAAGTGCCAGAATGATTTGAACCATCATTTTACTTGAACTGGACATTGAATATCCCTGTCCTGGAACACAGCATGACCCTTAAACCTGTCTGACCAACAGATTAAAAAGTGCTGGAAAAAGGAGTCTTTCAACCACCATTTTAGTAGAACTGGACATAGACTATCCCTGTCCTGGGCCACAGCATGAGCCCCAAACCTACATGACCCCCAGATTTAAAAAGTGCCGGAAAAAAAAGGAGTCTTTCAACCACCATTTTAGTCGAACTGGACATTGACTATACCTGTCCTGTGCCACAGCATGAGCCCCGAACCTGCATGACCCGCAGATTCAAAATGTGCCGGAAAAAGGAGTCTTTTAACCACCATTTTAGTTGAACTGGATATTAACTATATCTGTCCTGTAGCGCAGTATGACCATTAAACCTGTCTGACCCACAGATTAAAAAGTGCTGGGAAAAGGAGTCTTTGAACCACCATTTTAGTTGAACTGGACATTGACTATACCTGTCCTGGGCCACATCATGAGCCCCAAACCTGCATGACCCCCAGATTTAAAAATTGCCTGAAAAAGGAGTCTTTGAACCACCAATTTAGTTGAACTGGACATTAACATTTGTGGCCGTGACTGGGAGGACGAGGAGGTAAGACTGCTGGATACAGGTTGCATTAACCACTGAAGAACAGATTGGCGACGCTGTTCGTTACTGAGATTCACAGGGCCCTGACCCAGCGATGACAGGCCTGACGTTCCTGCAACCGATGATCCGCTGGCATGCGTGTTTTCGCCAGCACTGGAAGGAGCACCTTCTCTCGTACCTCTACCTCCATGTCCTACCCCCCTCTTTGCTCGCTTACCACCTGCATTTCGCTCCATGTTCAGAAAGATATCATTTTTAAAAAGCTATGGAAGAGTTTTTGAGAGTGTCTTATCAAATCACATCTATTCTTAAATCCCTCTAATTTCCTACAGCCAACTAGGATTAGAAACTGAAATGTTTCTTGCGAATACTTGTGAAATGCGGTCTGGTGGAAGAACCGTAAGAAAAAAATAAAACAGTGTTCTTCCTTCAGTCCAGGGATTTAAACTGCCCAGTAGGATAGGAATTGATAGTTTTCAACAAAAATATATCAAGTGCGCTATCTGCGCCAAATAAAGATTCACGAGCGCAATAAAACTATCAGAAGTTACACGGATGAGAAATTGCGTTTTTTGCAGCAATGACAAATGAGAACAGTTACTAGAGAATTTTTCTATCAGAATTATACGGATAACAAACGATGTTTTTTGCACTTATAAATACACCTGCGGTGATGACAAAATTGCTGTATTCAAATTTAACTGCAAGGGGGGTTCTATGAACAAAACTGGCCGCACCAAAGTGAAAAAAAACACCTATTTGAAATGTTAACGGATAATAAAGTTGTTTTTTGCACCTGTAAATACACCGGGCGGTGACTACAAAATTGCTGTATTCAAATTTAAGTGCAATGTGGCTCTATGAACAAAACTGGGGCCGAAACCAAAGTAAAAAAAAAAAAACACCTATTTGAAATGTATACGGATAATAAAAGGCGTTTTTTGCACCTATAAATACACCTAGGGTGATTACTAAATTGCTGTATTCAAATTTAAGTGCAAGGTGGCTCTATGAACAAAACTGGGCCACACCAAAGTGAAAAAAACACCTATATGAAATGTATACGGATAATAAAAGCATTTTTTGCACCAAATAAATACACCTGCGATGACTACAAAATTGCTGTATTCAAATTTAAGTGCAAGGTGGCTCTATGAACAAAATGGGCCCTCACCAAAGTGAAAAAAACCTAATTTAAATCATGTACAGATAATAAAAGTTTGATTTTTGCACCTATCAAATACACTGCAGTTACTGGGAAAAGATCTGTATCTAATATAAGTACAGGCTGCACAACATAAAAGTAATATTTCACCAAAAACTGGCCAAAAAACTGTTAATCAAAACCCATTGCAATGCAGGGTCAAAGCACAGTCTGGGCTGCACAATATCCACTCCTTTCAAAAGCCTGCCTGCCAACCTGTCTGTCTGTGTTCGCCCACAGCCCCCCCCCCTCCCGCAGCTGTACAGCGCTAGCTGCTCCTTTAAAATTCTCAGCCTAAGTAGCTAAAAACTGAAAATCTCTAATTCCCTAGTTCTAATGTTCACACTAAAACATAGTTGTCTGTGTGAACAAATAGAACATTTGCTGAGCTGTTTTGGGGAAAAAGAAAACCGACACACGTCCTGCACTTTATGATACACAGACACACACTGATCATGAACAGGAAGGGCTGTTTCTTGTAAAACGAGGTATGTGATTTTTACAGCCAACACCACCATACACATCCCAAGTCATGACGTCGCACACCTAGCTCACCTGCTCAAATTCTCTAATGGTATTTGCTGGCCGCCAAAATGACAGGAAGCGCTGAAAATGGCGCGATATTAATAGATTGTGCGCAGATTTTAACCTAAATTATCGCGTGATCGAAAAAATCCGATCAACATAAAAACCGTGCCAATTTCAACTTTGTCGATAATAATCGCTCGACACTAGAGCTAATCTGTGTGCGTTTAGAGCTAAATTTGACAATCGTTCATACAATTCCCCTCTGGGGAAAAGTGTAAAAAGTATGAAAAAGTAAAAAAAAGTGTAAAAAAGTAAAACACAAACACAAAAAATTAAATAAAACACGTACACCGCCTTTTTCCCCTTTACAAACGCCAATCGGTCCAAAAAAGATAAAAAATAAATAAAGTACCCATATTTGATATCGCCGTGTGCGTAATGACCCACCCTATAAATCTGTCATGTTAATTAACCCGTACAGTGAACGCCGTAAAAAGAAAAAAACAAAAAGTCACAGAATTGCGATTTTTGTTCATCCCGCAGCGCATAAAAGGGAGTAAAAAGTCATCAAAAACTCATATCAACATCAAAGTGGTGTCAAATAAAGCATCAGTACATCCCACAAAAAAATGTCCTTACACATCTCTGTACACAGAAAAAGTTATGGCTCTCAGGAGATAGCGATGCATAAATATTGTTTTATACAATAAAAACACTTTTTAAAAAAAATAAAAATTGTGCTTCCACATAAAAAACTATATAAATTGGGTATCACCGTAATCTTCTCAACCCACAGAGTAAAACTAACTTGTCACGGATACTGCACGATGAGCGCTAGTAAAAAAAAAAAAAAAACACTACTAGGATTGCAGTATTTTCTTCACCCTGCCTTCCAAAAAAGCGTATTTAAAAGCGATCATGAAGTCTTGTCCCCCCAAAAATTATACCAATAAAAACGTTAACTCATACCGCAAAAAAAAGTCCTTATACAGCTCCATAAACAGAAAAATTAAAAAGTTATGTCTCTCAGACTTTTGGCGATGCAAAAACGTTTTTCCTTTCGAATAAAAGTGTTTTTTTTTGTGTAAAAGCAGTAAAACATAAAAAAAATACAAATTGGTATCGCTGGGAATCGTTTTCAACCTGCTGATAAAATAGCATGTCATTTATACCGCACAGTGACCGCTATAAAAAATAAAAATAAATACTACCAGGATTGCTGTAGTTTGTTCAAAATGCCTCACAAAAATCTTAATAAAAAGTTTATTAAAACATCACATGCACCCCGTAACGGTACCAATAAAAACATCAACTCATCTTGCAAAAAAAAAGCCCACAATCAGCTCCGTATACAAAAAATTTAAAAAGTTATGGCTGTCAGAATAGGACAACATTAAAACGCAACTTTTTATAAACTCATTCTAAATTTTGTAAAAGTAATAAAACATTAAAAAACTATATAAAATTTATATAATTGTAATTGTACCGACCCCATATAAACTTATCCTGTCATTTATCCCGTATGGCGAATACTGTAAAAATGAAGCCCAAAAACAATGACCGAACTGCGTTTTCCCCCCCCCATTTTCATGGCCCAATGCTAAACAAAACTACGGAACAATTTGTTTTGTCCAAAATGCAAATACACACCCAGATGAGATCCTGAGGGGTGTTTGAATCCAAAATGGGGCAACTTGGAAGGTTTCACCTGTTCTAGTACTTTGGAGGCTTTGCAGATGCAACATTGGCCCACCAAAATCTGTGCTCCAAAAGCTAAATAACACTCCCTCCCTTGTACATCCTGCCATGCGCCCAAATAGCAGTTTACACCCACATGTAGGGTATTGCCGAACTTGGAAGAAATTGCGTAACACAATTTGGGGAGCTTTTTTTCCAGGATTCCATGTAAAAAATTAAACATTTTCAGCTAAAATTGCAGATTATTGGAAAAATGTTTCTTTTTCTTCTTCGAGCCGAACGCTAAAAATATTTGTGAAACACCTGTGGGGTCGATATACTCATTACACCTCTGGATACATTCCGTAAGGGGTGTTGTTTCCAATATGGGATCTTTTTAGGGGAGTTTACTAGGTTTTGGCACCTTAGGGTGTCCGCAAACCTGAAATGGCGCCTAAATAAAATGAAAATGAGACCCCAGAATCTGGTAGGTGCACCTCCTATTCTGGGGCTTGTGGTTGAGCCAAATAGCGCATTAGGGACACATATGGGATATCTCTGAAAACGTCAAAATCTGAGGAATTGATATTAAGCTGCATTTCCATATTTCCATGGTCACATCTACTGTGTTCCACTGAATAATGAATAAAACTTGAAAATCTGCAACAAATTTAAATTTTTTAATTTCACCTCCACTTTGCTTTAATTTCTGTGAAATATCTAAAGGGTCAATCAACTTCTTAACTGCTTTTTTAAATACTTTAAGGGGTTTAGTGTCTTAGATGGAATCATTTATGGGGGTATCTAACATACAGGCCCCTCAAAGCCACATCAGAACTGGATGGGCCCTAAAAAAAACTATTTTGCAAATGTTCTTATAAATGAGAAAAATTACACTATATTTCTAACCCCTTAATGTGGTAAAAAATGATGCCAACCTACAGTAGACATATGGTAGATGCTAGTTATATACTATTTTGAGTGGACTAACTACCCATCTTAAACAGAAATTTTTGAACTTTAAAAATTGCTAATTTTTGCAAACTTTCGTGATATTTTGATATTTTTCACAAATAAACAAGGACTTTTTGGACCAAAATGTATTACTAACTTAAAGCACAATGTGTCAGAGAAAACAGTCTCTGAATCACTTGGATAGGTAAAAGTGTCAAAAAGTTATTCTCACATAAAGTGACACATGTAAGATTTTAAAACCAGGGCTCTGTCAGGAAGGCCAAAACTGGCTGCAGCGCTAAGAGGTTAAAAAATAGCCTTGAACACCTCAAAGAGCACTGTTCAATCCACCATCCATAAATGGAAGGAGTATGGCACCAGTGTTAACCTACAAAGACATGACCATCTACCTAAACTGACAGACCAGACAAGGAGAGCAGAGAAGCAGGCAAAAGGCCCAGGGTGATTTAAGAGGAGCTGCAGAAATCCACAGCGCAGGTGGGAGATTCTGTCCACAGGACAATTATTAGTCATATACTTCACAAATCTAGTCTTTATGGAAGAGTCTTAAAAAGAAAGCCATTTTTGAAAGCAAGCCATAAGACATCCCATTTGCAGTTTACAAAAAGCTGTGTAGAGATCACAGCATGTGCAAGGTGCTCTGTACAAATGAGACCAAAATGTAACTTATTTCCCTAAATGCCAAATATTATGTGTGGAAAAACGTCAGCACTGCACCTTACCATACATATACCTTCCTCATCGTGAAGTATGTCGGTGGCAGCATCATGTCATAGGGATGCTTTGCTTCAGCAGGGACTGGGAAGGTAGTCGGAGTTGATGGGAATATGGATGGAGTTAAATACAGGGCAATCCTGGAGGAAAACCTGTTAGAGGCTGCAAAAGACTTGAGACTGGGGCACAGGTAAACCTTCTGGCAGGACAATGACCCTAAAAATACAACTAAAACTATAATGTACTGGTTTAAATCAAAGCACATTCATGTGTTAAAATGGCCCAGTCAAAGTCCAGACCTAAATCTATTGAGAATCTGTGGCATGACTTGAAAATTGCTTTTCATAAATGTTTGCCAACCAATCTGACTGAACTAAGGCTATTTTGCAAAGAAAAACGTGGATCATTAGGTGGCGAATCGTAGGTGTAATCCTGGTATGAAGCCTATCTGTGCCACATAGCAAGCGCACTCCTCTCAATTCCTGACAACTAGGACCATGCTTACTGATGTTAATTATTAAACTATATTAACTAAAATAATTTTCCACTAACATAAAATTAATATAAAATTATGTAAAATAAAATTAATGTCTAATTAAATAATATAAAATTACTTTACAATTAAATAGTATACAATTAAGATTAAATTACATATTATAAAATTAATAATTTAAATTATGTAAAATTAGAAAGGCAATACAGCATCTACCATAAATCCAGGTTTTTACAGTAATATCAGTAATTATAAACAGATCACAGCCTAGAAATAAAAGAAAAGCAATTTAGAATAGCATGCCAGTGAACAGAAACTATAGTACTGATCTTGCTTGGTGCACCACAGGTCCCAGCAAGACCTAGTGTGCTGGCTATTGTCGTATGTAGAATAAAGGCTGAGAGCAGCAAAATTATATTTTAACACTAATCACCATCTGATTAAAAATCGTTTAATTTAATGTAGTAAAAACTAAGAATGACATTTTATTATTAACAAAGTTTTCATTAGAAGAGCAACTCAATGAATTGCACTAGTCTCTATAGAGAAGAGAAGTACCAGTTAGAATACAAGTGTTACAGTTCTTAACTATGATTGACAGTAATAGCTACCTATCGCTTGCAACATTCCAACCACAAATGACATTGACACAGGGAGAGCATTGACTTAGAAGAAAGAGAAACCTTGTACAGTATGATTGACGTTTAGGAGATTCTGTTCTTCTCTATAGAGATTAAAGTAGTTTATTGTAGTGTCGAGCGATTTTTATCGACAAAGTTGAAATCGTAGTTAGCTAGAGAATTTTAAAGCAGCATCTACCGCTGTAAAGTCACGGTAGATATGGGATGGGCAGCCTGAACTTATATTGGATACACATAATTTCTAGTAACTGCAGGTCTCTTTGTTAGGTGCAAAACTCCACTTTTATTATCAGTATACATTTCAGATAGGTGTTCATTTTCAATTTTACCCATTCCACCTTTGTTGATATATCCACCTTGCAGTTAAATTACAATCCAGCAATCTTGTAGTCAGCACAGGTTGTTTGTTGCCAAAAATACCGTGTATCATACGAAAACATAACAGATACGTGTTTTTTTGACTTTTGCGCACCCAGCTTTGTTCATTGACGCAGCATCCACGTAAATCTTAAAACAGCAATTCTATAGTCACCACAGGTGAATTGAAAGGTGCAAAAATACCGTGTATTATACGAAAACATAACAGATACATGTTTTTTTACTTTGGCGCACTACAGCTTTGTTCATTGACGCAGCATCCACGTAAATCTTAAAACAGCAATTCTATAGACACCACAGGTGAATTGAAAGGTGCAAAAAATACGTGATTATACGAAAACATAACAGATACGTGTTTTTTGTCTTTTGCTCACCAGCTTTGTTCATTGACGCAGCATCCACGTAAATCTTAAAACAGCAATTCTATAGTCACCACAGGTGAATTGAAAGGTGCAAAAAATACGTGTATTATACGAAACATAACAGATACGTGTTTTTTGACTTTTGCGCACCCAGCTTTGTTCATTGACGCAGCATCCACGTAAATCTTAAAACAGCAATTCTATAGTCACCACAGGTGAATTGAAAGGTGCAAAAAAATACCGTGTATTATACGAAAACATAACAGATACGTGTTTTTTGACTTTTGCGCACCCAGCTTTGTTCATTGACGCAGCATCCACGTAAATCTTAAAACAGCAATTTATAGTCACCACAGTGAATTGAAAGGTGCAAAAAATACCGTGTATTATACGAAAACATAACAGATACGTGTTTTTTGCACTTTTGCCCAGCCCAGTTTTGTTGATAGGACACCTTGCAGTTAAATTTGAATCCAGCAATTTTGTTTTGATTAGAGGGATTTGAGAATAGCTGTGATTTGCCGTCTTTTAATAAGAGACTTGCCAAAACTATTCCATACGTTCTCCATGTGTTATAGGTCTGTACATGGAGCGAACTGCAGGTGGTAAGCGGGGAAAGAGGGGGGAGCACATGGAGGTAGAGGTAAGAGAAGGTGCTCCTTCCAGTGCTGGCGACAACACGCATGCCAGCGGATCGTCAGTTGCAGGACCGTCAGGCCTGTCATCGCTGGGTCAGGGCCCTGTGAATCTCAGTAACGAACAGCGTCGCCAATCTGTCCTTCAGTGGTTAATGCAACCTGCATCCAGCAGTCTTACCTCCTCGTCCTCCCAGTCACGGCCACAAATGTACATCAGCATGGATCATGCGGGTTTTGGGGTCATGCTGTGGTCCAGAACAGGCATAGTCAATGTCCAGTTCAACTAAAATGGTGGTTGAAAGACTCCTTTTCCGGCACTTTTTAATCTGGGGGTCAGACAGGTTTAATGGTCATACTGTGGTCCAGGACAGGTATAGTCAATGTCCAGTTCAACTAAATGGTGGTTGAAAGACTCCTTTTTCCGGCACTTTTTAATCTGTGGGTCAGACAGGTTTAAGGGTCATGCTGCGGTCCAGGACAGGGTTTGTCAATGTCCAGTTCAACTAAAATGGTGGTTCAAAGACTACTTTCTTCCGGCACTTTTTAATCTGTGGGTCATGCAGGTTTTTAGGGTCATGCTGCGTTCCAGGACAGGGATATTCAATGTCCAGTTCAAGTAAAATGATGGTTCAAATAATACTGCCTTCTGGCACTTTTTAATTTGTGGGTGATGCAGGTTTAAGGGTCATGCTGTGGTACAAGACAGGGATAGTGAATGGTGTGTGACTTTTTTTCTGTGGCGTTTATAACCTAAGTGTTGTGCCTAAGATGTAGCAGGTATCCATTTGACTGTTGTTGCTGTTAATTCCAGCTTCTCCAGCCCTGTTTGGGTGTAAGAATGAAGGTGTTGTTGCTCTCCCATAGACTTTAATGGTCATCGGAGATGATCGACTATCGACTATCGAAAACCTTATCGATGGTGGCCGACTATCGACTATCGATCGATGTCGATAGCCAACGTAATCGCTCAACACTAGTTTATTGAGTTCATTTTCTAATGTAACATTTTTTATGTTAATAATACAGTTTGTACAGATTTTCATTTTTTTTTATAATACAAATATTCTGGGATATTATTTAAATTAATATTAGTTTTAGATTATATGATTTATTATTAATTTTATATTATTTAATATAGTATGAAAATTATCATAAATTACTGTTTATTATTTTAGTGGTATAATTTGAGAAATAATTTATATTTTTTTGCCCTAATGGCAAATTTAGCTCTTCTATGACAACTTTGGCTTCAGTCAGACCACTTTTAACTTGGTCTAACTGTTCTGACAGTTATGTGCCTACTTTTGCCGTTCCACATTCATAAATGTGTCTAATCCTATAAATCTGGTGCGACATACCCCTGCATCTTTGTCAAGCCTGGCGCAGAAAGGGCCAAAGTTGGCCATACGACTGTTCCCACATCTATAAAACAGGGTTATGCCAGGTTTTTAGGCTCTAATTATGCCAGAAACCTGGCACAACCACATTCATATGTCACCCTTAGTGTGGATGTATAGCAACATGTATGAAACTTGGCGCCGACAAGCCAGTTCAAAAATTTATATAGGGATGAGAATGCAACGGTTTTAAATGGGCTTTGTGGGGTGGGCATAGCATAACAAACTTTGGGCATAGCATTCCCTTGGGGGATTCAAAAATTCCCCTGCCTGGAAAAAATTTTCATCTATTTTTAAAAAAACTATGAACACCCTACAACAGTGTTTTGGTACAAGATAGACCAAAAATGGCGCAACCTCATTCATACATGTCACCCTTAACTTGTATAGACTGGAAGATGTCTGAGAAAGGTGGAAAAAATCAGCAGTAAATGAATGTAAACCTGCCTGGGATAAACATATATCTATTCTAAGAGAAAAATACAACAGAAATAAGCATTTAAGGAAAAAGTCAAAAAGCAAGATGATCTGTTGTGTTTGCAGCATAGACATTGAAAGGGAAGGAGAATAGGGGCAAGGCTCTTCTCATATTCCTTTCAAGCTTGTAGTGGTGGACATCTCTGTATATTTTGGTAAGAATGTAAAATACTCATCAAGGCATGTTCAAGAAGGACCTGGATGACCTTCTTGAAAAATATATTATTACAGTTACTTGATTCTGGAGATTTGACATTGATACATTCATTTTTTCAGACTGGAAATAATTTTTCCTCTCTTATAAGCAAACAGTTTTTTAGGGGTTTTTGTCGTCTTATGGATTAACACACTTGGGCTAAAGGGGTTTTCCATTTAAAATGCTGTTGCGGAATTATGAAAAATAGAAGCGAAGAATACTGACTTCCTGGACGCTCTTGTTCCTTTGCAGCAGCCTTCCCGTGATCCTGGCTTAAGATGTGACAGGTGCAGCCATTCATAGAAGTCATGTGCATGTGAATGTTGAGTCCTGTGATTGGCCGCACCTGTCACATAAACAGTGAACATTCACAGCTACATCCAGGATCACCGGGATGGGCGCCACAACAGAAAAGCATCCAGGAGATAAGTATTCTTCTTGTCTTCTATTTTTCATCATGCCCCGACAGACAAATGAGCATTTTGAACTGTCGGAAAACACCCCTTTAAATGATCTAATCTGAACTATGTAAACTATAAAAGTATACATTGACTGTACTCTGTATTTATTCTCTATTTACCAAAAGGTTTACGTTTAGAAACTTACACTACACCAACATGCTAATTAACAGTGATCTTTTGTTTGAAGTCATAATTTTTTGGATCTTCATTTTTTTCAGATGGTCAGTAATTGCCAAGATCATTCACCTTAGAGCTAGGAGATGAGTATAGAGCCAATAGCCATCTCAGGCAGTTAGTTTCACTTTCATTTTCCACAGCTCAGAGGGGATTAAGCACAGAGTGCAGGCAGCCAATCACAGCACAGGGGACGTATCCCATCCGGGGGCGTGTCCGAAGAGGCTGAATGACATATCAGTCAGCCAATCACAGAAAAAGGGGGGGAATCCCATTGAGCAGCAACAGAAATAGCTATAGATGCACATATAAACTCATATCTTCTATAGTAAGGGACTTAGGTAATGCATACCAATTGCAAAAGTGCTTATTTTTACTGTCCCCATCATTAGAGCTATGATCTTTGTAGCGAGAAAAACCCCTTTAAGGTCTTGGTAGGTTTCACAATGACTGCAGAGCATCCCACAGCTGCTTTAGGGTGCTGGGTTGAGGATCTAAACAATGAACACAAAAGCCTAGGTGGTTCAACAGATACTCAATTGGGTTAAAATCTGGGGAATCAGGGGACCGGGATAGTACTTGGAAGTCTTGGTCATGCTCTTCCAACCAGTCACATTGTCTTTCTAGAAGGTCTCATCTGCCCCAGGAAAGAAAATGAGTATGTATGGTGCATGTATAGGTGTACGTGATCTGCAAAATGGATTCATACCAAAATAAGTGAAGAGTGCCTCTCTAAAAGAATGAGAAGAATGAGAATGTCAAAAAAAAATGATCAAGACCATAACATAACAACAGTATGAATTATTCCAGCAATAGTTGCAGGGTGTTTGTTCTCTGATGTTTCTCATCTGACATGCCAATGTCCATCTATTTGAAAAAGCAGAAAATGTGACTCATCGTAAAAAGCAACCTTTACTTTTTTGCAGATGCAACTTTGATTGCAAAGGTGCAGTGACCCTCTCCACTTCAGCGCCCCATACACAATTGGGCTCGCTGAACTGATGTTTTAGACCAGGCCCGCACAATACATTTCATATAATGACCTATGTAAACCCGGCCCCAAAATGGGCATCACATCCTAGTTTGGAAGCAGTCCAGTAATGTTGTATAGGTTTGTTTAAAACAAGTCTGTTGGCCCCCTGTTTCATTTTGGAGGAAAGCTGCTCCAACCTAGTATGTTTTTCTGTCCTTGCACATCTTCACAGCTAATGTTCACTTCTAAAATCAATGGCCCATGGTGCTTAACAGTTTCCCTGTTGCTTTTTTTCAATAGTGCCATTTGTCCACTCACAATATACTTTCACCACAGCAGCATGCCAACCGTTAACAACTGCTCAGTTTCAGAAATACTGCGTCCCTTGCCTTGAAAGCCAATAATCATCGCTCTGATAAATTGCCTGTTTTAACCAAGACGAAGGATATGTGTGCAGACAGCCTATCACATACCTTATACCCACCAAGCCAGCTTATGATACGTGACTTCCTTTATGAGCTATGCGCTGCCAACATCAAAAGTATGAAGAGGATATAATAATGTAACTGAACTGTGTAGTATTGCTTTATATTATAAAAGGAATCAAGTATAGACCTAAGTGGTAAAAAAAAAAATAAAAAGCAAATACAAAACCCCTGTTTTCATAATAAAAAATAGTGTAAGGAAAATGAAAAAAAACTCGTAATAGAGATCTTTGTGTCCATAATGATTGAATCTAAAATTGTGCTATTTAACAGAATAAAACAATGCAATCCATGCCAGACAGTCATACTTTGTCAGTATAACATCTGCCCATTTTACCATACTGAATGCCGCGCGCCATTCCTCACTCCGAGCGAGTCATGAGCAGCGAGATTGCTGTGTCTTAATCACTTAACATGACAGCTGGCAGTCTGCTGAAGGCTTCCATCGCTGTCATTTTTTCTGTTTTACTACTTCCTGCCCAAACAGGAAGTAGTAAAACTGCCATCTTTGTACATCCTAATCCATTGTCTATACAATGCATTAGGCTGTATAAATGATCACGCCTCCTATCTGTCAAGCACCCTGTGGAGACTTAATGTTAAAGTAAAAAAAATATTTAAAAGTGTAAAAAAATACATATATATTAAAAATTCAAATCGCCCCCCTTTTGCCATTTTACAAATAAAAAAAATAAAATATAAAAATTACACATATTTGGTATCACCACGTTTGAAAAAGTCATATCTATTAAAATATAACATAATTTATCCCATTTATCCCGAAAGCTGAACACCATAGAATAAAAAAAAATCCAAACGCAAAAATAGCATTTTTTTGGGTCATTTCACGTCCCCTAAAAATTGAAATAAAATTATTCCATGTATTCCAAACTGGTACCAATTAAAATTATACTTCAACCTGCAAAAAATGCATCCTCACTCAAGTCCATAAATGATAGTTCAAAAAAGTTATTGGTCACAGAAAATGGCACCACAGCAAAAATGTTAAAAATAGAAAATGTTTATATTTTTTTTTACGCCACAAAAGAATAACAAAAACCATACATGTTTGGTATTGCCAGATTTGTGTAGAATACACAGAACACATGTAATGGAGAGTGAACGGCGTAAAAAAAGAACTATGTAAACATGGCACAAGTACTTTTTTCACATTTTGCCCCACTTGGATTTTTTTTTGCGGTTTACCAGTATATTCTATGGGAAGGTAAATAACACCATTAGAAAGTACATTTTGTCCCACAAGATGCATGCCACTCATGTAATATGGCACCACATCTAAAGGCAGAACAGGCACTTAGCACCTTACAAGCGGTAACCAGAAAAAAATTCATGCTGAAATAAGCACAGCAAAAAAAAAAGATTAAAAAAAAAAAAAATCAAAGGTTTGTAACTAGAGGAACTAATATTGTGTATCCAGAGAATGAAATGTGGATTAAATTAAAAGGGTTGG
>JAODAL010052251.1:0-26114 GCA_025379985.1 Phyllomedusa bahiana
TGAATTGAGGGGCGTGCTTAAACTTCTCTGCCTCTTTCCCCCCCCCTTCTTTTCCCCCCCCCGCCAGCACACAGGGGACTAAACCCCTGGGAACTTCGAGGGGGATTGCTGCCCGAGGTTTAAAACCCCGTGTGTGCCTGCCCAGAGAAATCTAAAAGATTGAAAAAAGCAAGGGAACAGAGGGGGTGCAAGTGATTATACCCCTCTGCTTTTGCTTACATTTCTCCCAATCCCAAAACAACAACAAAAAAAACCCTCTCAGAAAGAGGAGGGGGAAACTTTCAAAGGGTTTTTCTCCCGGATGTGTCCCCCAGACAGCATGAAAATGTTTTACAATCTGTAAAGTATTATTATAGTTTACGCTCCACAGACATCATTAATTTTAAATAACAAACAGGGTCCCCTGCTGTCACATCTTTTGATCAGCCCAATCTTGCTCAATTTTGTGTAAGAGCAGGAGGGAAACAGGCACACAAAAAAGGGGAAAAAAAGGCAGACGGACATAAAGGGAAAAAAAACCCGAGTCCCCCCCTCCCCCCTCCCTCCACTAAAAGAAGCATTTTGTGCGGGAGGGGGGCCCCTGCTGCCGACCTTGGGCCCTTTAAAAGGTATGAGTCATACAGACCTGACCCGCCAAATAAGATAAGGGTCAACAGGTCGGCTGCTTATAGAAAAATTTTTAAAATGATTCATCCCTTTTTTAAAAAGGGGGTAGCCAAAATCAGGGAGGACAATTTTTAAAAGACTTATATTGCCCAAAACTTTCTTGTTTTTTTTTAAAAATTTTTAAAATTTAAAACCCCAAACATTGTAGCCCAGACAAAAAACCTTTTAAAAGGGGGAAAAGCATTTGGGTTCCCCCTCATCCCTTTAAAAATGATGTGAAAATTTTGTGCACATATCTAGGGCCCCCTGACCCGGGGAGCATAAATGTTTAATTGTCCTTTAAAGAAAAATTTTTACAGTCTTGAATTTTTATTGGGGGGTTTTTTGGTTTTTATTAAAGGGGTATGTTTTCATTTTTAGAAACGTTATTCTTTTAATGATTTTAATGGGAAAGGGGGGCAGTCCTGGTTAAAATTAAAAATTTAGAATGTAAGCTTTTCTTTCAACTGGGGGCGGACAAATTTTATTAGCCCAAAAAAGGGAAACCCTGGGGGGCATGGATGAAGGAAAGCGCTTTGAAGTTTAATTGTCGAGTCTGTTTTCAGTGTATTTAAACTGCCCCGGGTGTTTTAAAATGTTTTTTTTGTCATAAAAAGGTTTTGTAAAGTTCATTCGCCCCACCTATTTTTTTAAGCGCCTTACGGAATTTACCCCCATTAGGGAATGTTTCCTAACCCTAAATTTAAATTTAAAAAATAGGTGGAAATAAGAGAAAAAACATTTGAAAAGCATGTTTAAAGAAAGAAAATATGGGACTGACCTGCTTGGAGGACCAAAAGGTTTCCCCCTCCAATTTCCTTTGCTGTTTCTGATCTTGCTGTATGTTTGAATTAAAAGGGTGAGAGCACAAAAATAAATTTCAAATTTAATTAGTGAAAATTTAAAATTAAAAATCTGAACAACATAACAGTGGGTTATTTATGAAAATTTTTGTTTAAATTTCTATAAATTTTTAAAAATACATTTTAAGGAGAGATTTCTATATTTTTGGGACATAATTTATTTTTTATTAATTTTATATGATCATATTTTTTCAAAAATTTTTAAAATTTTTATACAGTTAAAAATTAAAAAAAAATTTACTTTTTATTAATGTCTTTAAGTTAGAAATATTGGAAAATTTTTCCCCCGCAAATTTGCTTTTTTTCAATCCTCGGGTCAGGCAGCCCAATTGAAACAGGTCTCCCCTGTTGAGCAGTAATGCGCCTATTTTGCCGAACCACATTCAATATTTTTCGTAAAATATTACAAATGTGGTGGAACACCCCAAATTTCCCCCCAACCCCCCCGTTTTTTTTAAAGCGCATTAAAATTTGTCGAGTCTTTACGAACAATGCGAAAACAAAACGTTGGCGCATTAGACATCGTAGCGGCTCTTTTGGGTGTTTGTATCCCAAAAAAAGTTAAAAACCCTTTCAAAATGCTCCCTATAAGTTGAAATTTGGGCACATCTTTAACATGCCCCTGAAAAAAAACAATAATAAATTTGCATTGAAGACGTATTCCTTTTCGCAAGAGACCTGAGGAAAGGAATTGAGGTATTTTCTTTTTTCAGTTCCATTTCCAATTATAAGTGAAAAAAGTATGCATCAAAAATTGCACCAAAATTAATGCACAGAGAAAAATAAAAAAATTAGTAGGTACCTATTATTAGGATGTGGACTGTAAACCTTCAGATAACCATTTTTTCTTTTTTTAAACATGTTTATTGATATTGACATGTACAGATATGAAAATCAATATAATCAAAAGAGTAGTTCACAACGGTTAACAAAGGAGGGTAAACTTTTCCCGATATCATCATTAAAATCAGACATGTTCAATAGCAAGAAGCAGTAAAAAAAAACATAAACAACTAACCGAGGTTTTATTATGGGGGCAAATATTGAAAAGAAGAAACATTAAATCAATAATACAGGTGTTATAAACCTTCGTCAGTAATACCTGAGGGAAATCCAAGTACCCCATGAGAGCTTTTTTTTGTGAGAGTAAAAGGGGGGATCAATAAACCCTTAGCACAGGCGCAGCTAAAATTTATCCCGCGATAACCCCCGTAAAAGAAGGGGCCTTGGGGTCCTTCCAGTGATATGTATAGCGTTCTAGCGCAATTAATTTGAAAAGAAACTTTTCTTTTAACGGGGGACCCCTCATAAAATTTATATCTAGGAGTGCAAATTTTGGGGACACTGTAAATGATCCCAATTACTTCCTGTAAAAAAAGGGGCCCAAAAGCGCCCCAAAATTTTTTAATTTTTGGGGAAATTTCCCCCCCAGACAAAAACAGGTTTTCCTTGCTCCCCCCGCTTTTTTTCCCAAAAAAATTGGAAGACCCCGGGGGAACATATGGGCTAGTCGGTAGGGGGAAGTACCCCCTACTTTGAATCTTGATGGTTTCTTGTGAGGGCACATTTCAAAAACCCTTTGGGGGGGAAAAGAGTGTGCCTGGTTCCATTGCTCTAGGGAAAGGTCTGGTTTAGTTCTCCCTCCCATTTGTCAGGGTAAGAATTTACCTTGAGTCTTCCCCCTAAAAAATCATTTTATAAAGAAAGGAGACCCCTTTCTATAACCTTTCTTTTTAAATATGAAGTTGTGGAAATCTAGGAGAAGTTTCGAGTGGGGCCAAACGAATAATTGTTCACAGCCAATTTGGGAGTACGAAAGAAAATTGAGGTAGGGGATTGTAAGTTTTGGCCCAGTCTTAAAAGGTTTTTAGTCCCGGGTCACATAAATTGCTCTATTGATTTAAATTGTATTACACCAACGAAACGCAAGGTTGGAGTTCCAAAACTAAGGAAATAGGAAGAGATTTCTTTTTGATAAAAACCCAATTATTTGGGAACTCATTTTGAGAACCCATGCTTTAAAGAGATCAGTTAGAATCTAATGAAGCAGTTGGAGGGGGGACACCTACTATTAAGACTCAGATGTAATTTACGGGGATTGGGAGTGAAAGAGGTGGTTTAATATGTGTCCACAATTATTTCAGTTGGGGGCCCAGAGAAAGGCCGCTCCAGAATAATTGCTGAGTTGTAGGCACCCAAAATTGGGAACACTAGGCCACCTTTTTATGACTAAAGTAAAGGGGTCTTTCTTAATTTAGCCGGGGCCATTCAAATAAAACTTTGAAGAAAATGTTGAAATTTAGTATCATGGGGGAAGGGAATAAATGGGGATAGCCTGCAAACATAAATAAATTTGGAAGCAAAGAATCTTCACAACATAATTCTGGCAGTCCATGAAAAATTAAAGGGGAAAGTAACGTTTGATTTCCGAGTCTAAAAAAAACTGTTAAATGGTTGTAATTAATTAATAGTTAGAAGGGGGGGTGGGAGGACTTTAATCCCTTATAACATGTCGTTTCTCCATTTTAAAATCCGAGACCCTATTTAAGTGTGAGTGAATTTTGTTCAGGGAAACAGAACAGTTTAGTTTTTTTAATTTTTAAAAGAGAGAGAAAAAAGAGATTTAGAAGTTTAAAATTTCTAAAGGGAAAGGGGAAAAGGGTCGGTGGTTTATAAGCATCACATTCACATATAAGTTTAATTTTTTTATAACATTATTAATTCGTGGGCCTGATAAAAGGGGGGGTTGGCTCTAAATTTTTCAGCTAGGGGCTCCATGCATAAACAAAAATCAGGGGGAAAGGGGCACCCCGAGGTGCCATTTGAAATATCAAAGGGGAAGAAAGAAATGGAAGGAGGACTTGTGCTGAAGGGTGGAGTAAGGACATTAAGCATCCAAGAAAAACCTACAACCCCAAATTTTTTATCAGACAGACGATGAAAACCCCGTTAAACCTTCAAAAAGGTTTTTCTGCAATCGAGGACAAAAAAACCCAATCTGAGACGGAAGACCAGCAACTGTACAGATCTAAAACCCCGGGTAGGTCTCTAGCCTCCTCCCTGGAATGAAGACTTGATCTTTATGGATCGGGATGTTTACTAATGAATTAGGCGGGTGGAAATAAGCTTTGGTTTTTTTTTAATATCTGAATTTAAAAGGAAATGGGTCTATGTTAGAGGTTGACGGGAGCTTTCCCAGGTTTGGGATTGTATTATAATTCCGAAGGAGTTCCTTTAATGGTTTTTTTCTTAAAAAATTCATTACAAATAAAGATAAATGTGGAGAAAGAAGGGTCGGGAAAATTTGGGTAGTATCTTAGAAAGGCCATCAGGCCCAGGGGTTTTGTTTGTTTTACTATCCGTATTGCTTCTGGACTTCGGCTAGTAAAAAGGGGGACTATTCAATTTGGCTACGGGGCACTGATAGTACGGGGGAGATTAACAGAATTTAAGAAATGATTAATGTGCTTTCAAGGGTGGAGGAATGTTCCGCTCTTTTGTGGTTATAAGATTTTAGTAGTGTCACGAAGTAATTTGAAAGTCTATTGATTTATTTTTTACCCCCATTTGGGATGGAAAGGGGTGAGTGATTTGGTTTTGGCGTAAACCCTGTTTTTCCCCACCGCCAACAGTTTGTTTGGCCTTTTCCCCTTTGTAGATAGAATTCCATTTATTTTGGCCAGGTGAACTCATATTTTGTGAAGATAATTGTTCTTAAATTTATTCCTCAAATTACTGGGGAGTCTTTGTTTTGAGGGGATGGGTCAATTTTAAATCTTTGTTTTGTTTCTCAATATCAGACAAAACCCCAAAAGGGGGTTGTTGGGTTCCTTTTTTCTCTACTTGCTACTTGGATAAAAAATCCCTCTAATAAAGGCTTTAATGGGCACACCACAGGGAGCTACTAGAGGAAAAGAAGAGATTTATTAAAAAAAAATGTTTAATCCAATGCAATAATAGCGATCTCCTGTTTTAAAGAAAAAAATATTGACGCCAAAGTGAAGTTTTTTGGGGGATCAAATTTTTGGGATTCTGGGCACATTTCAACGGGGGCATGGTCGGACCATGTGAAACCCAATATCTGGAAAAAGGTCATTAAGAATTTTTTTATCTAGAAAAAAGAAGTCGTTCTAGAGTGCCATTTTTGGGGGCAAAAAAATTTTTATAATCTTCTCTGTGGTATGTAAATACTCCAATGTATGAAGGTCTTCCTTAATAAATATGATTGAAGATTTTGCAAGCTGTTTGTAAGCCAGCCCTATCCAATTTAGCAAAAACAATGAATTAAAAATCTCCTCCAAGGATCAACCCCACCTTTAATGTCTTTCCCTTTGTAACCTTTCTTAATAAGTAATTTTTTTCTCTTTTGGAGCAAAAATTTGAGTAGTGTATGGTTTGGGGGTTAAAGCAGAAAATAAAAATAGCGACCTTCTGGTAGAAATAGATTTAAAAGAGAGAATAAAATAGAATTTCTTTTTAAAATTGCTACCCCCCAGCTCTTTTTTTAGGGAGTGAGTTTGAAAATGTAAGGGAAATTTTTATTTTTTCAATCTATGTTGATCTTTAAATGAGAAATTTTTTTCTGCAAGGAAAAAAATTCTGCTTGTGATTTAAGTACATCTCTCCAAAGCAAAAGGTTTGAAGGGCGAATTTTTAAACCCCTTAACTTTATGTAAAAAATTTTAATAGACATGATGTAATAGGGAAGCCCGCAGTGACTACAATGAATTGTTAGTATCATAAACCCCCTGAAAAAAAAAAGGGTCACAACAAGTAAAGAGTAGAATTTTCCACATTATGAACAAAAACCAAAAAACAAGAAAAATTTCAATAAAAGTCATGCAAGAAACTAAATTATTCATAAAAAAGGAAAAATATCGTGGGCAAATCCTGCCCCGAACCCAAAAAGGAAGGGAAAGATTCAAAAAAAAAGAAAAAAAAATAATTCCCAAAGGTAAGCATGGAGTTCCCCTCAGGGGCTCCTATGGTAGCACAACCAAAAAAGGGTACTGAAGGGCAATCAGTCCAAAGATCTGGGCTCCTTGGAAGGTTTTTGCGGACCACAAGGGGGGGGTTTATCTCTGGGTGTGCGTCTTTTTTACGGGCAGGACTGGATTCTTTTAAGAGGATCAACTTCCGTTTTTAAAAAAGAGCAGGCCTTTCTGGGAGTACAATGAAAAGGGTACCCTCTCTAACAAAGATAAACTTGACTGGAAAACCCCATCTGTAGTGTTCTCTTTCCCGTAAAGCTTGGTGGTAAGGCTGGAACTCCCCTTTTTAAGCATGGTCTGCTGAAAGGTAGGGGAAAATGGAAATTGTTTGGAAGGTTTGGTAATTTTTTCAGCTTTGCAAGAGCCTTAAAAGTTTCTTTTGTGTTGTAAAAGGATCCCAGCAATAGGTCCCTGGGATTCGTTAGATTTTCGGGTTTTTGGGGTCCTATGTATCCCGGGCTATTGTCAGCTCCTGTTATTTACACCCCATATTAAACCATAAGGGCTGTTTGGTAAATATTTAGTGGTCAGGGGTAACAGATTTGGGGTGCCCCGGACTCGCATTGTTGGGGGCGAGACCCATCTTCTGGTCTGAGACTTTGGTGAAAACGCGCAACCCCTTTTTTCCATAACTATTGGCGCGATTAAGGATTATGAGAGGCAGCAAACTCTGACATCTTATCTCAACGTGCTCAGTTCGTGATGCAAGAGACTGAATATCTTTTCTCAATTTCCCCTTATTTTTTCAGGTCAGATTTTTATAAAGTGCGGAAAGGGAAAGAGTTGATGAAGCATTTCAACGGTGAGAGGTTGGGAGTCCAAAGGGTCCTCGATCTAGGGCCACTGATTCTGCTCTTGAAGAAGGGGTGGGAGGGATGGGGGAGGGAAATGTGGCCCCCTTTGGTGAAGAGCGGGCTGTGATGATGAAGAAAAGAAAATTTTGGGAACTTAGTTGGCTTAGTCTTTGATCTTTCTTTGTATGCCTCCCCCTTTTGGAACTGAGATTTGAAAGACGCGACAGGGCTTTAAGAAGTTGGATTTTTTTAAAATATAAACTGTAATGTAAAGGAGGTTTTTTTTTTTTGTTTCTTTTCCTCCTTTCTCCTTTCTTTACAGGTAGTGATAGTATGAAGCTGCTTTTAAATAAGCAGCAGAAAAAAAGGATACTTCTGGACATGATTTAAACGTCTCTATAGCAGGTAAAGTCCCTTTGAGGGGGTGTAGGGGCACTGTGAGTGAGTTCAGGTCCAGTTCATGAAGAAAAAGGTGTATTTAGGAGCAGAAAAGCCCATAATAGACTCATTACTTGTGGTGAGACTTTCAGATATAAATGGGGCAGGGAAATTTGCAGAAAATCCTAACATGGGGGATGGGACACTTCAGGTTTAAAAACCCTAGTTTTCCAACTTTTTAAAATGAAAAAGCAGGAATTTGTGGGCGGCGCGCTACCGCTCGCAGCAAAAATTTTTGGACACGCCCCCCTTTTTTTGTTAGCACCCCCTTCAAAAAAAAAACACCCCCTCCCCCCTAATGCAAACGGCTTTGGAGAAAGCCAGGGAGAGCCTTATAGCCAGGGATCCCCCCCTAACCCGGTAGGCCCCTTACAGGCCGGTAGATCCCCCTTGTAGCCAAGTAGATCCCCTCGTACCAGGGAGACCCAAATTTTTAGCCATAGTTTCCCCCCTTTGTTGCCCAGGGAGGTTGCCCCCATTGTTGCCAGGTAGGGGCCCCCCTTGTAGCCAGGGAGGTGCCCCCATGTAGCCCCGGTAGGGGCCCCCCCTATTTTGCTAGGTAGTGCCCCATCTGTTTTCCGGTTGCCCCCATTGTTTGCAGGGAGATGTCCCCCCTGTTGCCAGGTAATGTCCCCCCTTTTTGCAGTAGTGCCCCCTCTGTTTTTCCCGGGAAACCCCCCTTTTGCCTTTTGCCCCCTCTGTTAGCCCCGGGGAGTGCCCCCTCTTTACCAGGTAGTTCCCCCATCTGTTGCCGGGAGTTCCCCCCTTTTTGGGCCCGGTAGTGTCCCCTCTGTTGCCCGGGAGTGGCCCCCCCTTTGAGGTAGTGCCCCTTGTTGCCATAGTGCCCCCATTTGCCCCGGTAGTGTCCCCCTTGTTGCCAGGGGTGCCCCCCTTGTTGCCGGGGGATGCCCCCCCTGTTGCCAGGGAGATGTCCCCTTGTTGCCAGGAGGCCCCCCTGTTCCAGGGGAGATGCCCCCTTGTTGCCAGGTAGTCCCCCTCGTTGCCAGGTAGTTGCCCCCCCTGTTAGCCAGGTAAGCCCCCTAAACTAATAAAAAAATTTAAAAAATAAAATCCCCTTATTACCGGGGTCCCCCAGGTGGCCGCTCCGACCGATCTCTTTAGCGGCCAGGGGGAAGTAGAGCAGCCGGGTCACTCCCTGCTTTGCGCGTCATTCCCCCCCGGCCGTTTACCCGTATGTACGGCGCACACAACCAAACCCCCCATCATACAGGGAGAGGAGGGAGGAGGGGGGGATCCCTCCCCCCCTCCCCGCACAGTGAGACCGCGGGCGGTAGCGGCCCTGCGGCCCCTGCACCGCCTGAGGAGTGGTCCCCGGGGGCAAGAGAGCGCAAACCCCGCACTCTTGCGGCCGGTAATTTTAAAAAGGACCCCCCCCCCCTGCAGGCGGGGAGGGAAAGCCAACTCCCCCGGGGGCGGGGGGGGGCCCCCAAAAACCGGGCCCCCCCCCCCAAAAAGGGGGGGGTTGGCATTATGGTTTAAATGACACTACACAGCACTGCGGATGAATAGCTCATAAAATGATTCCCGACACCAGTGTCCCCAAGAAAAGAGAGTCCATGCACTGAAACAGCAAGTCTTATATCGGAGCGTATTTAGGCGCAGAAAAGGTTTAATATTCAAAAGGAAAAGTGGGGTGTCAGAGGTGATATTGCAGCATGACTCAGCAGGAAAGTTCGGAATGGGGAAGTGGGGACTGCAGGGTTTCAAGAGCAAGCACTGCTGATTGAATAGCTCACAAAAATGTTCTTTAGCACCAGTGCTTTCCAAGAGGTGGCAGATAAACTTTTTTTAAAAGCAGGACAGTGCGCAGTAGCTTTTTTAGGGCATTTTTTAGTGAGGGCCAGCACAGCCCCTGGAAAGGGGGCTGTTAAAGCCTACCTTAGTAGATTGAGAGGTTCCCCGGGTTGTTTTTTTGCTTCAGCTTCCAGGCCTTGAAATCAGACCCCAGGTTTTCACAGGGAAAAAGCTGATGTACATGTCCTAGATGGTTCTTTTAGTTTTCAGGTGTTTTTAAAGGGTTTTTTGGGGGTGCAAAAGGACTGGAGATGGGGCGCCAACAGGCACAGGTCTGCTCACATCCTTTGGGCACAGCCCCTTCCCCTAACCATTTTTTTCTAATGGTATGAATTAATGTTAGGAAGTGAAAATCTTATATAATCGCATTTTCTCTGATGAGAAAAATATAGCCTTTAATTACAAATGAGCTGCAGGAAATTCTATTTATATACTTACAGTATATCTGTTTCTATTATAAGTGAGTAACTATTTTAGCTTCTAACCAGTTTTCCCAGTCTTCAATCATAAAAATGTATTATTGAAGGCCATGGACATTTTTGACATGTGTTTTATATGCTAGTGGTTAAAAAGTCGCATTGAGTTTCAGACTGCAATCTTAATTCCTTCGTTCTTTTTACGTTTTGGCTACAATTTTTATTTTTTCAGAATCACTGATATGTAATTTTTAACCTTCTTTTCTCAGGTTGGCATTCCACACCCTAATACATGGGTGGATTTTAGTCTATGGGTGCATGTTTTATTTTCCGCTTAGAGCCAATTTTAGGGCTCAGAAAATGTAGAATTGAATGATTTATGTACTCGGGGCTACTGGGGTCATGGGAAACAGGGTTATTTTGTACAAGGGTACAAATTTTGGCTCAGGGAAACCACTTTGAAAGTGGGTTTTCCTGTGTCACAAAGCCTGGAATGCCCTATTGAAGCTATAAATTATGCTTCGTAATATTTTGGTGCCCCTGCCCCCCCCAACGCCCCCAAAATCAGCGCATTACAACGGGTGGGTGCTCTGTAATGTACTTGATATTGGCGTGCAGACGTGTTAACAATAGAACGAAAGGGGCTGCGCTAGATGTCGGGCTGAAAAGACACCAGACTTCTGACACAGCCCCTTTCATATATGTCGCCCTATGTGTCCAGGAGACTGTTGTCTTCATTCTTTCCTGTGGGAGACAAATTCATTCCTGTATTTATTTTCCCTTTGAGCCCATAGGGTTTCCCCTTTTCTTGTATCTTGTGCTGACATTATTGCTATGGTGTCTGTGATTCACCCTTTTTCTGCAGATTCTTCTGGGTGCTCCACTTTCTCTCACACAACCTGCAGACTGCAGTGTGTGCTTTTCTCCCTATCTACACTTTGTTACAGGCTATGATCTGCCCTCCCTGAAAACTTGGATGCTTTCTTTACTCTCCAATCTCTGATGTGCAACCATGTATAACCTTCTCTCCCACCCTCCTGTTATCTCTGACACTAAGAAAATTTGGGGACATAGCAGAGAAAGAAACAAGGTGGGAGAAATGTGCTGTCTGATCTATGTTAAATTGAGCAGGACACCTAGCTTTGTGAAGACTACACACATTTTACAGCAGTAACATGGGAAAAAATGGTAATAAAACTATTAAAAAAAATTGCTTAATTGCGTAAATAAGACTTATAAAACACATCAGTGCAAAAGTATCCATATCCTTCAAGCAGTGATAACAATATGATCATGAACATTTGCCATTTACAATTTTAGGAAAGCATGGCAACAATTTCTTAAGGAGCCCTAATAATGTCTTTGACAGTGATAAAGTGAACTACAACAGCTTAAATGAAGGGGACAATAAACATTTGGCCTCATTTATCAAAACTATCTTACAGTAAGAACTCAGCTTTCATTTCTTATACTGCTATGGAAAATTTAAGCTGAGCTCTGATTGGTTTCTATGGGCAACAAAGACAGTCTTGGTGTTAAACAGTTTTGATGAATGAGGCCCAATATTTTTAATGTTGTTTTTCTCTTTTTACTTTAGGTGGAAATTCTCCTTGGTTTCGGCCCTTTCATGTTCTGATTCTTTGTATGTTGTAATGGCTGAAGTAGTGGATCCGTTGTACCACTGCAGGCGATGGTGTAAGCCGCACAAGGGAGCGGAGTCTAAGGGGCCGCTGGTTTTCACCAGAGCCCACCGCAAAGTGGGTTGGACTGCGGCAAGTGAACCCCCCGGTCACTATCCCTGATGCAACTTGCCTGCAGTGACAGCCTAAGTGTGGCATGGTACAAAATAGCTAGGCTGGCTTGTAGTCTGGGACAGACAGGAAGGTCAGGACAGACAGCAGAGATTTGTGGTCGAGAAACAGAGGCAATAGGTGCGGTACACAATATGGTAATAGAACTCTTTGGAACGCTTTTCACTATAGGCACGAGGCACTATAGATCCAGTGGGGAAGAGGTGTAAGTGTCCCAGATATATAGGGTCAGCGCCCGGCAATAACCAATTACCAGCACGCTGGCCCTTTTAAACCACGCGAGCCAGCGCGCGTGCGCCCTATTTAGCGGGGACGCGCGTGGCGGCCGAGAGAGGAGTATGGAGGAGCAGGAGCGTGGCTGGGTGAGTAGCGGCTGGTTGTACGAGTCGCCCTGCAGCCCGACATGCAACGCAGTGCTACCCGTTCCCAGAGACCTGCAGGCAGAGGGGATACAAGGGCTCCCGTGGCCTGACATGTGGGCTGCAATGCAGTTCGTAACAGTGCCCCTCCCCCTTTGGCCTCCTCTTCTTTCTGGACTGGAGGAATTTCAGCACCAAGTCACGGTTCTGGCCCGAACCCCTTCCAATCAATGAGAAAATGTCGCTTCCCTCTTCAAAAACACTGCGGAATTCACTCAGGAACATAGGGAGATTGGCTGTGATTGAATCTTCTCTGTTCTAGAAAGGCATTGCCCAAGTGAGGGCTTTTCAGGAAAGAAGGCTGACCACGAAAACCACTTTAGACCTTTTGGAGGGGAAACTGACTGGCCATCAGTTCCACGTGCAAGGATCACTGGGTGATGTAGGCCTTAGGGTTCCCATCAAAGTTTGTCGGCATGGATAAGTGTAGTTTAGGGCCGACGACACTGCAGGAACTGATAGCATAGAGAGAGTCACAGGAGATGGGTGTTGCTGCTGAACAGTGAGAAGCTGCTGCATCATAAAAAGGGATGGAGGTAATAGGTATGATACACCATATAGAAATGGAACACTCTGGAATGCTTTTCACTGTAGGCATGATTCACAATAGATCTGGCGGGAAAGTAGTGGAAGTGGCCAGGATATATAAGGTTAGCACCTTGCAATAACCGATTACCGGCACGCTGGCCTTTTAAATCACAGTCAATGCGTACACCCTAGGAAGTGGGAGCATGCACACTGGCTGACAGAAGAGTATGGAGGAGCAGGAGCGCAGCTGGGTGAGTAGCTGCTGGTAGTACGGGTCGCCGCGTAGCCCTTTTATTCCAAAGCAACTTGAAAGCATAATTAGTTTTTGAGCTCATATATAGAACCAATGTAATCCACAGCGACATGTATTATAATGAAAGAGAACCTTGAAAAATAACACATGAGATGCAATAAGGTGTTGCCAACCCTGTATTTGATGTGTCAGACATTATGGAGCACTTACACCTCATTATCCAGTATTTATCATTAGCGTGCATGTGCACACATAAAGCTTTTAAAAGAGTATGAATAAGTGAATAACCTGCACACACAAAACTGCTGAAATAATACTTGCAATACCCATATTTGCTCATATTTACATTTTAATGCATATTTATGGAGATATTTTTATGAGAACGATAATTGAAGCATTCAAACTAGTGAATTCTGATTTCGGTGACAGGGATACAAAGTCAGCAGTGCTTTTCCAGAACGAGTATTTGTTTTTCCCTCAGCTTTACATGTCTCTGTTTCCATTTATAAGACTGGCTATTTCCATATCCATACACACTGATGAAGATGAGTTGATTCTGTGGTAAGGCTCAGTACATTTATTTTTATTGCAGTACACCTAGCTGTTAGGATTCTTTCATCCAATCACCTTGCAGTATACTTTATCATCAGTCCTGTTCAGATACAAATGCAAACTTTTGTCGTTTATGTGATTTATTTATCATGTAAGACTAATAGGAAAGGTATGTTATGCAGCTCCTTGCTGGAGAACAGCAATCTAACGTGATACTGGAAGGATTCTCTAGAGGCTACCGGTTCTATGTCCTGTTTTTGTCTTTGTTTTATCATGAAAAGGATAAAGGTTATATCACTTCTTGCCTGGGCTGTTACGGGACTTGCTGCACTAAGTGCCTTGTGAATTAGTAGAGTTAAAGGGGTTTTACCGTGAAGAAAAATTGATTTGGGAAGCTTCCAAATTAAATAATAAATATTTTCACCATTCATCAAAAGGTCTGCACCCTTGTTTTTTCTGCTCCCTTAGTGATCCATAGTGTACATCTCATCTGTAAGGGATACGACCAGTGACAAGAGCTCCTCAGTCCTGGCCACACATACTCAGATATCACCTCTCCTCTCAGGCAGCTACTGTCAGTCTCTTCACTGCCTAGTAATCACACACATTCCCTGATGAACGACTGTTCAGCCCCCCGTGCTGTTGTTCTACTCCTGTTTTCTGTACTCTATAGTAATTACTCAAACACTGAAAATAAATAAAAATAAACCTCAATCAGATATGTGCAGGGTGAAAAAAATCCACATGTTTTGCTCCTACAGGGATTTCAACTTAGGAACCCAATTCTGAAAGGCAGAAGTGCTAATCACTCAGCTACATTGTAGCTACTCAAAGCTTTTACATAAACAGACTTTTTTTTTACTAGAGTGAGCACATCGAAGGGAAAGGCATGGTGATGCCAAGCCTTCTTGGTCACATAATATTCAGTTCAAATAAATCATACTTGCCCTCTTTTAAACACACTGAAGGCTAAAGCAGGACAAACCAGACATGAAATGCCTTCTATGTATTTTGTGTGATTTTGTGGACTGGTTGAATGTCTATATCTACACTCATATTGCCAACCCCCCCCCCCCCCCCCCCCACCCAGATATAAATGCCAGATTGTTGCATAACTCTGGATGAAGTTATGTCTCAGTTAGATCTGTTTTTTTTTTTGTTTATTCATCAGTAAACCTCCTAATGTCACAAAGAAGGAATCAGTGCTGGATCTTTTCTCCCGCAGTCGGAGTGGTCACAGTAGTCACAATATGCCCAGAGCATGATTAGTTTCCTCAGGGGTCACAATGTCTTATAAACTATCACTCACGGGTATTACTGATTTCTAGGTTAAACGACTTGTACGCGTGGTTGTAGCCAAGCGCTCCGGTCGGTATAGCTCAAGCTCCTTCGCTCCTTCATCAGCAAGCCCTGACGAAGGAAAGCGCAATACTTTCAGAAACATGTAGTCTATCTCTTGGTATCAGGTGAGGCTTTTGTGGCCTTCAGTGATGTCACTGTTGACTGCACACGCAAAGGAGCCTGAGTGCTGCTGGCCAGAGTGCTCGGCTGCAACCACACTTACAAGTCATTTCACCAAGAAGTCAGTGAGTAATACCCATGAGTGACGCCTGAGGAAACTAATCATATTGTGAGCATATTGTGACTACTGTGACCATTCCAATTGCAGGAGAAAAGGTCCAGCCCTGATTCCTTCTTTGTGATATTAGGAGGTTTACTGATGAATAAACCAAAAATAAAGGTCTTTCAATCTTTATCCTGAAATCTCCTGGTGAGAAACAGATGAGTCACGATACAAGCTGCAGCGGACCTTTCTATAATCCGGTTCATATAATCAATGCTTCAGGGAGTGCCTCGATTTGCACAACCTCCAATGGTGAGTGTATTCACCAGAAGTGATTTACACAATTTTTTTATACAAATCTTTGTTGCACCAGAGTGCGCTGTCCTCTGTCTCTTCTTCCCCTTCTTGTTCAGTCAGATCTGTAACTGATTACAGGTTTGGTCTTATCTTATTACAAATGGGTCTTGCTATCAGAGTTCAGAAAAGTGCTTTCCTCACTGTCCTGCAAAAAGACTGTCAGAGACTACTTCTGGTTAGCGCAGTTCTTGGTAATGATTGTTGGCTACTTCGCATGCCTCTACAATGCACTCAAGGTCTGCCATCTTGGCTGTTCCGACCAAGCTGTTAGGAGTTTATGGGAGCAGTAGTTATGTGAGGCCATGCATACCATGCGGGGTGAGCAAGCTTCAGACAGTCCAGACAGACCAACAAGAATAGAGGATTGTTTGGTACTCTAAGGGCATGTCCCCACTGCATGGGTTTTTGGCCAGTTTTTCAGGCGGTTTGAGGTTTTGCAGACCGTCTGAAAAACCGGCCGAAAACAAGTACAATGGGGCTCTTTGGAAAACCCGTGCAGCAGTCCCCACTGCACAGGTTTTCCGCCCAACGGTTTTTCCGCCCGCGGGTCGCCCACAAAACATTCTACATGCACATTCTTGCGTCCGGTTCTCGAAACTGTGCATGTGAATGCGAAGGGGGAGGGCTTTTCTCCGCTCATTGCGGAGAAAAGCCGCCCGACCACCCTGCGGCCGTGGGGACAGCCTCAAAACAGGACAAAAACCGGTCGGATAAACTGACCGATATTTGTCCCTTACCGTGTGAACGCACACTAACAAGCATGAGAAACTAGCACTGTTTTTTTGTCCACTGGAAGCACCTTAATTACATATGTTTCTCTGTCCAGACCATTTCCAGCAGCTTAACAGAAGGAAATATAGTGTCACGGTGCACATTACTTGTCCGGCCATTGAAAGCCAACCACTCTCACCTTTGTTTGCAGTCATGTTTTGAATGAGAAACCTGGAGTGTAGCTATGTCATCTTTGTCAATGAATCCAGGTTCTTTTTGGTATCTGGCAATGATCAGTCCTGCCTTTTGCTATAAACTGCCACAACACTAATGTGAAAATCTGGGGAACCAAAACATTTGGTTATGCCTAGTCACGATTCAATGTTTCAGCAGCTCAGCAATGTGTGCAGGATACCTTGCAGCCACGTGTTGCCTCTTATAGCAGGACTTCCAACTGCATTTTTCAGCAGTATAATGGTTGCCAACAAACAGCAAAGGCTTCCCAAGAATGTGTCTGCTTCTGTGTCCTGCCCGGTTGCCTGGTTTATTTCCAAATGAGCACTTATGATACTAGTTGGGATGCCAGTGTAACGGTAGGCCTGGGATGTGGATCCACTGGACCACCGTGATCGGTGGTATAGCCGCGAGGGAGCGGATTCTAAGCAGGTCTGGTATTCACTAGAGCCAACCACAAGGCAGGTTGGGCTCGCTGTGGCGGAACACTATCAGGTCGCTACCCTTGACGCGGCTTGCTTGCGGAGGCAGCTGAGGCGCAGCTAGGTACCAAATCGTGAGGCAAACTCGTAGTCGGGGACAGGCAGGAAGGTCAGGACAGGTGACAAACGTTCGTGGTCAAAGGCCTTTTAAAGTTCACAAGCCTGGAACACACGTGCCCTAGGAAGTGGGCCAGAAGAGACAGCGCAGTTAGCAAGGCAAGATAAGTGATGGGAGCCGACAGCATGATCATGAGTGCACTGGCATGGCAGGGACACGGGTACGCCCGCGGCACGGAGCAAGATCCGTAGGAATACCCATGACAGCCAGCCTCGTCAGCATATGAGTGTGCAGGATCTACAGAGCCAATAAACTTATCCTTTCTCTTTAATATCACATTCACAGTACATTTTCAGGTACTAGTGCATAATAAAACAAAAAGATATAAATATACTCAACTTTCCACTCTCAACCATTTAAGCCCTACAACTGCCACTGGCCTCCCCTGGATTTGTTTACTTCCAGCTGTTGTGAATGGCATGTGACCACTGTAATCAATCAGTGACTTCAACACTCACGATTCATTCCCTTAATAATGCCACTTGGAAATGAATGGTTGGTGGATTATCTTAAAGGGTGTTCTTACCATGCTGTTTCACAGAGCCACAGCCAGGTTCATACTCAAACTTCTTGGTTAGGCCGTGGGTGGGTCTATAGTAGTGATTGGCACAACAGCTCTGCTATTCCTTGCTATTCCTGTTACATTTAGATGAGTCCTGGAGATCTAAAATATGCAGTGCACAAGGCTACAGAGCTCTAAGAACTAACACTTGTCATTAACTTAAGTAAGCAAGCTCTTGAGCTACAGATAAGACTCAGCAGGAAGTAACTCACTATGGTCTTAATTCAGCTTGGAGCAATGAAGGAGGCGAGAGAGCAAAGAGAGGTGGTCAGTAACCAAGGGAAACTTGTGCACATGGGCAGTAGATAAAATCTCCTCTATCTCCTGAACAAAGCACAGTCAAAACAGCAATGTAATTGGTAATAGTATTTATTTACCTTTCCGTACATGTTAAAAGCTAATCATTCTGCTGAGAAAACCCATTTAAGAATACTTTTAGAGACATAGGGAAAGCAGTATGTCTGTATGATTTAAAAGTTAGTGTGAAAGAACTAATAGTGAAGGTTGTTATCTTGTTGCTGAAAATACAATAGGAGGTTAAATTGGAAAAATCTCCTGACATCCCAAGATAGCTGTATAAACTAATGGAGTAGGTTGTGCAGACTGATACAATAGTGATAATGGTAGATTTTAACTACCCAGATAGTGATTTGGGACCTGGTTCTGCTTTGATTGCAAATGGGGAGAAAATTCAAAAACCTGTTGTAAAATAAGTCTGTGTGCCAGTTTGGAGAAGATCCTAGTAAAAGTGCTGATCTTTTGAATCTCGTAATTTCATATGCAAAACCTGTTGGAAATTTGGAAATATAAATTAATTTCACTTAAAAATTAAATTTAAAAAAAACCAATTTTTTCCAATTTAACAGTTGCACCTCGGGACACAGACTAAGGGCAGCAATTGCCAAATAATAATACAGCGGCTAAATGGGAGATTTGTACGTTTATTTTGCGCAATTGTACTTCAAAATTAAATCTAACATTAAACCCCACATTACTAACACCTACTGTTGAAAGCAAAATTTCTGACAAACAAGACAATAAAAATACATTGCTCAAAGGTTCAGTGCTGGGTCTACTTTTATTTAATGTAATTTAGAATTGATATGGAGGATGGATTAATAGCACTTTTTTATTTTTGCATATGAAACCAAGTTTCAAGACAAGAGGGCACTTCCTCCACATGGAGAAAAAGAGGTTTAGCCTCCAAAGGTGACAAGCCTTCTCTACCAAAAGAACTATGAATCGATGGAATAGCCGCTTCAGGACCTGGTCATAGCGGGAAAAGGCTAAGACAATTGCTTAGAACAAAATTATATTAACATTTATGTAGAAGTATAACATTTTTGTTGTTAATGTTGATGCAGTCTGATTACTTCTTTGGATTAGGAGGGCAAGGTTTCTGTCAGGGCTGGGCAGCGCTCGGCTTGCAGGGAGGAAGAGTCTGCAGCAGCTGATCAGAGACCCCACCCTGATACACATACTGCTGGGAGCTGTGTGAGTGACAGAGGTCCAGCCACTCCTGACACGAGGCGAGTCGCACCAGCCAATGGGAGGACCCAGAGGCCGCTCCAATCAGCTGCAGGGGCGGTATCCGGGAAACACATTTAAACTCCCTGCTAGCTGAGTGCTGCGCTGTGAAATTTCCTGGCTGTCTTGTGTTTCTTGTGATATTGTTTGTTATTGCTCTTCCGTGTACATGACCTCGGCTTGTTCTCCTGACCCCGGCTTGTCTTCTGATTTTGTAACTCGCTCCCGTTCGTGTTTGACCTCGGCTTGTTTACGTTTATCCCTCTGGTTCCGATTTGTGGCTTGGCGTTCCTGATTTGATATTGACCCGAACTGTTTGACTTTTCTTCCTCCTGACGGCCCCAGCACTTTAGCAGCGCAGGGACTGTCGCCCAGTTGACTCTGCCGCCTAGGGCAGCACGTCAAGTAGGCAGGGACAGTGGGCTGGGTTCCAGTCAGGGCTCACTGTACCTCCCTTGACGTGACAGTTTCCTTTTTAAAGTAGATTAGTTTAAATCTGACCTTCCTCAAGATTATAAAAAGGAAACAAAGTCCTAAAGTTATCCATACCCCTCCTCATAAATGTCATCTTCTTCCTTCCCTTGGTTGAACTAAATGGATTTATGTCTTTTTGCTGTCATGTTATGTAACCATATGTACATTTTTCAGGTGATCAGCTGAACTAAGATTACTTTGCACATGTGAGGTAGTGCCCAACATGTTTGCAACCACAGCAAAATCTGAATAAAATCTATTAATCTACTGTTGTGAAGACACCTTCATGCACTTCTGATTATCTTAGTAATATTTTGTGCATATTTTTTGCAGGTTTTGAGCCTATTATCCTAAAAATGCTTCTGCAGTGGTTCTCAATTGTTTGCTTCAGCTCTTGTATATATGCAAAACCTAAATTATTCAGCTAGTCAGTGTAAGAAATCCTTACAAATAAACAGAAAGTTGTCCACTCTATGCTATACCAGAGACAACATATTGAACTGGGTAAATGTGGAGCCTGGGTTGTGGAGCTATGTAAAGGGCGCACACAGTTTACCACAGTATGTAAATATTGTAGGTGATTCTACTGTTTTAATTAACACTGGTGTCTTGACCAGGCTCGGACTGACCCCCAAAGTGTAGCAGGGGAAACCCTCTACTGGGCCCCTGGAGATGGTGGGCGTCTGCCCTTTGCACGGCCCCTGGACATGGCACAGCTGGGGTCTGCTTTTCAGAGGAAAAGGCAGAGAAATAGAACCAGAAAGCAAGAGGCAGAGTGAAAGAGTCATATGCAGTATATGCAGTCAGGTACAGTAGTTATAGGATGAGCCCCAATAAGCTCTACAGGTGGACCCCAAAAATCAAATCAACGGGGGGGCCCAAAGACTCCACTCCACTGGGGGGCCCCGAGAATCAACTCCACGAGTGGACCCCAGGACTCAACTCCAATGGTGGGCCCCTCGCACCCCAGTCTGACACAACTCGAGGGGTCCAATTCAAAATCTATCAATGCAGTATTTAAATAAAATATCCTGACTTTTATAGTTTTCACAAGGAGTTAAAGATTTTTCCACAGTTTCACAGTTATGTGAGCACAAAACTCTTTTTACAGTTTATTGTACAAGCCATAAAGTCCAGGCAGTTCAAGGAGACTGTGAAGCAAATATTCTCCCTGTAGTTGTCAGACTATTGGACAAGCTTAGTGATTCTCTGCATCTAGTAATATTTTGGATTTCCTAAACACTGTAATTTCTGAAAATGGCTTTGAACATTGTGTTCCTAATTTTACAGTACTGGATAGTGCAGTGTGATAAGTAATATGTTGCTTGGGGACTCATTTTATACTTAAGGTAACATTTAAGTACAGAAAGAAATACAACATCTCTCCAGGCTTCAAATTGATGGTTATTAAGCTATCTCAGTGTAAAAAAAGCATTTTTACTCAGAGTACATCTTCAGTCTTCTGGCTCAAATTTACTGTTACTCCCTCCAGATAATATTGACAGGTGGGCTTAAAGGCCCGGAAATAAAATTTAGTAACACAGAATAGACCCATTTTTTCATGAGAATGACCCTGCCTAGATACTTACTATGCATATGTGTAAGTGCTAGCAATGTACTATTTTTTCAGCAACTTTTCAGCAGGATTTTTTGCCCCTTTCCTTCGATGCTGCTTAACTCTTTAAGACAAAAGTTACTCCAGACTTGCATTTTAAATATTTTTGTTATGACCATGCCTGTTCAGACCTCAGCATAGTCCTCTCCCAGTAAATTATGGCAGAGGCTGCATTTTTGGCCATGATTCTGTGTCTGTATTGTATGCTTTCCTTGCACTAGTCTGAACTAAATCTGATTCCTGTGCTGTCTGTGATGGTAATTGATAGGTTTCTACCACACCCGTCTGCTTTCTTCTGCTAGCCCTAGTGTTGGGCTGCAGACAGTTTGGATTGAGTAGTGTTTTTACAGCTGTCTTCCTGCCACTCTGTGTTCTGTATGGTCTGGATGTCAGAAGGACAGTCCAATCACGCCACGGACCAGGACTCTGGCATCCCTTAAAGGGAATGTCTCATCAAAAAATGACTTATTGTTTAACTCACATTTTTATGTTAAACACATTTTTTAGGAATGTTTGATTATTTTTTTTTAATTTTCCATATCACTTTCAGTATTTTTTTTATAATTCCTAAGTCCTGCAGTTTTCACTTTGGCCACTAAGCCTAATAATCATCTGACACTTCCTGTTCTGTTTAGAGAGCTTTTCAGTGTCTGCTCATTATCAGTAAAAGCAGGGTCAAACTGAAAGGAGACACCATTGTGTACAGATAACACAGAATCCACCAGTCACAAAAGAAGATGTCACAGCTCCCCCTCTCCCTTCCCTTCCCAGTGAAAACTCTCCTATAGACGTCTATGGGACAGAATCTGTCTTAAGAATCCTATGTGCACAAAGCTGCTTTAAATTATCTCTCTGACTGCTGTTAAAGCAGTGCAAACAATAATGTCTTTCCCACAATCATATATAGATGGCCGAATGGAGAACTCTACAAGCGGGAAATAAAAACGACTGAGAGGAAAAGAATATGGATCAGGGGCTTGATTTAATAAGTAAAAAAAAAATTGGCGACAGATTCCCTTTAAGTAGATCATTTGTGCTCTGAGATGGTGCTTGCCATAGTCTCTTGTACTTGAGCTGGTGTTTTCTTACCTGTGTGTTTGCTTGGATTTCTGTGCCCGCCTTTTTGACCTCTGGTTCTTGCCTGCCACCTCTGTACCTTGTTTGCCATCTCTGGTTTTGATCTTTTTCTGCGGACCATTCTCTATTGTTTTTGTCTGTCTTTTGTTTCACCTTAAGGGCATGTTCTCACGGCTTATTTGGACAAGGTTTTGAACGAGGTTTTCAGAGCGTTTCCTCGCCCAAAACCTCGTCCAAAACGCCCCCAGTTCATTTCATCGATTCCTATGTAAAACCTCGTTATAGTTCACACACGACGAGGTTTTTACATGCTTCTTTGGAAAGAAGTGTCATGTCAATTCTTGAAGCATGTTTTCGGCGTGTTTTTTGGTGCGGTTTATGGCACTGTTTTGTCGCGTTTTGGGTGCGGTTTTTGCCCTGGCTATTAATTTGTATGGGTGAAAACCTCGTCGAAAACCTGATCCAAAACCCGATCCAAAACTTCGCCGAGAAAAGCCTCTAAAACCCTCTAAAACCTTTTCTGAAGAAGCATGTTTCAGGCGAGGTTTTGATGTGGTTTTGGGCAAAGAAACACTCCGAAAACCTTGTCCAAAACTTCGTCCAAATAATCCATGTGAACATGCCCTAACAGTGTAGGGGCCGCCATCCAGTTGTCGTCGACTGCATGGGTTCAGGCTGGAAAGTATGCAGGGTCAGTATTTGGGGGCCTAGCGCTAGGGCTCACTGTCTTTCTTTCTTTGTCTGTCCATCCTGGCTCCAGCACCCCTCACAATTTTAGCTTAATAGAAAAATAAAAATTTTTCAAGGGCCTTTCTAAATCTGACAACACTTTTTCAGATTGTAGCCAAAGCAGTGATCACTTGATCACCATGGCTATGGTTTGAATGCTGCTCACCCTAGCCTTCAGTGGCCTGGTTTTAAGAAACAGTGAGACAATCTGTTTCCAATATTATGGCATGACTTCGTGTCTTCGTCCACCAAGTCTTAAAAGAGACCTTTAAACATCCTGGCATGTCTATTTTATAATATTTTCCCTGGAAAAAACAAATTGGAGCTTTTCTTTTAAATTTTGTATTGTGCATTCCTCTTTTTCTCCTAGAAAGTATTACTGAATCTGTCAGATGGGTGTTACCATTACAGCTTCGGGGGGAAACCCCCAAACTGGTAACCCAAGTTTAAAAACTGGTATAATTTTTTTTAAAAGTAACAAGGGGAGCATTAGTAAAAAAAAGATTTCAGAAGAGGGCCCCAGTCCTCTTTAGTTTTATTGGCTGGAAGGGTGTGTTACATATATTGTAAAGAAACTTGACTACAACTCTGGAGTAGAATTCTTTTTTACACACAGGAAAAGTTCACCAATAGACATGTTCAGATTCATAGGCTGTATAACCTCTGCTTCGTCTGGATCTATTACCTACAATAGAAGAGACTTTACAATTATTTCTTAGTCTTAGTAATGGATTTCAGATATGTCTATAAATCTCTATGTAGGTACTGTGGCAGAGCGCCGCAGTATCGCATGATCCCCGCCACTAGAGGGGCTTTTGGGCCCGGGGCCTCTGCAGATGCCCCGAGGAACTGACTTGGTTGGGGAAAAACCACCATTTTGGGTTAGTAGTGTTATATTACACACGGGGAGCGCTAAATGCTGCAAGGCAGTAGGGGGGGTGGCTCTTTCAGGCAGTTTAGTGTCGGGTGGGTGGTTCCCTGTATTCCAGGGCTCTGGGTTCCATCCCGTATTGGGGCCCCTCTCTGAGGCCATAAAAGCCCAGTACCCGGTGTCGGGGGGCGTGGCTGTTCCGAATGAGTGAAGCCGAGCTGCAAGCCTAGGACACAGTGTGGACACTGTACTTTTGAGGGGCTGTGCAATAGGCACAGACCTCTGGACAGAGCGGGTCTCTGCGAGTGAGTTAGTGGCCAGACGGCTGAGAGTTTTATTTTATGTGTTTTGTTTTCCTGTACACTGTGTGCCTTAAAGCTGGCCGATGCCAGTCTGAAACGTTTGCCTGTGTCAGAAGATCTGTCTGCCAATACCGTTCTACCAAGGACGGCGGTCCAAACGCCAAGCGAGAATCCCCAGGACGGGCCAAGATGGCCTCCCAGAGCTGAGTGGCAGCTTACAGTACATATGTGTGTACTGTATGTATGCCATGTATGTCAATTAATATTCAAAGAACAAACTGTTAGGGCTCATGTACATGGCCACTTTACAGCTCAATTTTGCACAAATACAAAAACTGTGACATGCTCCATTGGAAACCTTGTATAGTATATATACATAATATAACTTACATACCAGTCCACAGAGGTCATACAGCTCAGTACTAAGGGCTCCATGCACTGCAGTACCAGCTCTGGACCATTGTGCATGACCCCTGATGGATTAAACTACAATACCACTATTTTTAATCAGTTCCTTTGTGCTGCACTCCTCCTGCAATGATATATCTATGTATACATAATGGTTAACTGTTTAACCCTCCTCCTACCAACATATTTACTATAAGTTATTTACCAGCTGGGTCCAAAAGAACCCCATTTTCGATCTGTTTGTCTGGTCAATTTATTTGCATTCTGATATATACAATGTAATCAATAACTATTTAAACCAACATGACAGGCTTTCTAATTACTGAATTCTACTGAAATAGTCATAAAATGAGCTAATGAAAACTAATTAAGCTACATTGTAGAATTTTAATTTGGCTCCTAAATAGTTTAGTTGTGCTGGCTATAGGCCTAATGTTGTATTGTTTCAATGTAAAGTTCTTCTCAGTGTCATTGTGCTTGTTGGCACTTATCACAGTCAAATTGTATCTGACTATGTAGTGGAAAAATGGACTTTATTGGACAAGAATCAATGAAAAACATTTAAATTAATAAACTTTACTATTTACAGAGTGTGAACAGCAACAGTGCGAGTCCAACACAGCTACAAAGGCACAGTCAAACAGTATTCGGCTTGGGGTCTTTTTGGACCCCAGAAGAAAAACTTTCTTTAAATTCCGATCTATAGTCTGGTTGGAAAAATAAGCCACACACATGACGTAAGAGGGTCTAGCAAAAAAACTTGGATGGAGGCTAACCTATAGAGGGGCCAAATTTACTTATTTTACTACCATAAGCCATACATGATTTAGGTTTACTGTGAAATTATTCTGTCCCATGAACTTTTGTAGAACATTTCTACGTTTCTACTTTCTAGGTAATTATGCAATTTTCATCCAAGAGACATCCTGATAATATATTGGTGGTGAAATATACAGTACCACTTCGGAGAAATATTTAAAAAATCTAAAGTTTTAGTAACATGAAATATTAATATTTGTTTTTTTTAAATTTTGGATACATATATGTTCTTTAAGTCAAAGGGGTTTCATCATCATAATCATCAATGTCAATAGAAAAGGCCATCAATGTCAGGTAGGTGCAGCTCCCACCTATCTTCAGCACAGGCCCCCTAAACACCTCATTCTGAATGGAGAAGTACCCATGCTTACGCAGTCACTCTCCATTCATTTCAATTGGAGTTCCTAGTACAACAGAATACTGTAATCAGAAGTTCTACTGAAATTAATAGACAATGACAGCGCAAGCACGGCCATTTCTCTTTTCAGAACAGGAAGTTTTGGAGGCCTGTTATGGAGATAGATACTGGAAGTGGGAGCTGCACCTACCTGACATTAACCCCTTAACGACCTTGGGCGTATCCATACGTCCAGGTCGTTTGGGGGTTAACGCACCTGGACGTATGGATACGTCCTGAGGATCGCGCGAACTCTAAAGCAGAGTTCGCGCGATCGGCGCGGGGTGTCAGCTGTATATTACAGCTGACATTTCCCGCACCATCGGGACCCCTCCCCCCGGG
>JAODAL010052252.1:0-26113 GCA_025379985.1 Phyllomedusa bahiana
TCACCACTAAGCTGACTTGCTTCCCCTTTCTCACCTCCTGCCCCCTTTGGCTGCGGGTCAGCCAAGTGGTTTCGTCTTCTGATTCAGCTTCCTGTCCTTGTTTTCAGTAACCCCCTTCGTGGCCGCAGCATGTTTTCCTCAGGACCTAATGGTTGCCTGTTTCACGGGGGGTTCCGCAGCCGGGGAAAAAACCTGTGCCCCAAAAAGGCCCAAAAAGTCGGGCACCCCGAAAGCGTTCCTTGGCCCGTAAATGTTGGCTTTTGCCCCCGCCAAACGTCATGTGCCTCTTTTTGGGCGACTTATGCATGCAGATTTCTTTTTTCCCAAACTGCGTGGATGTGCTCACGGCTATCCGTGTGAAATGCCCCCTGCACTGTCTGCAAATCTGGATCCACCCCAAAAAAAAAACCATATCCGGGTTCAAATGAAAGGTCAAATTTTCATGATTCAAAGCAATAAATGGCTTTTTTTATGTGCACCGGATTCTTCGTTTCCTTTCTTCCTCATTCCCCCCCTTTAAAATTGGCTGTTAAAAACCGCCAAAGAAAAATTTTTTTCCCGGGGGAAAAAATCCGGAGGTTTAAATTTTGGGGGGCTGCGGGCCTTTGGGGTGCCAAAAAATACCCCGGGAAATTTCTGAAATCATTTAAAAGGGAAACCTCCCCCAGGGGGTATTTGCAAACCCAAACTTTTTTTCGGAGGTTCCAAAAAACCCCCCCCCCGGGCCCCCCCGGGGCTTAATTTTTAAACCCAGAAGGAAAAGGAGGGACACCTAGGGGAGAGTGGGCGGGGCTGGAGTGGGAAAGTACAGAAGGGGGGGGAAAAGGCCAAAGGTTCAGGTAGGGGGGTGTACTGGGCAGGGCTGGAAAAAAGTTGGTTACGGGGGCAGGGTGATTGTGTACGGGTGGGCTTTTTTCGGGGGCTGGTTCCCTATTTTCACCCGTTTTGTTCACCCCATTTGCTCCCCCCCACAAGACAGTCCCCCCGCCATTACGGGGGGACGTATTCACCCTTTCCTTTGTTTAGAAATTCTCCTGGGGATGATACACATAGGCGCTGCCCCCCCCGGGCCCCCCCCTTTTTTTTTAAAAACCATCTTTACACTTTTCCAGGTTTCACCATCAACAACATTCCAAAACCTTAAATCTACCTTTTTCTGTTTCAACCCTCAGACAATTCCACTTTCTCAAAATCTTTTACTTACTCTCTGAAACCATCTGCAAAAATTTTTTTCCTATCAAAAAATTTAGATAAAATAAATTCTTATTCCCTTAAAAACCAAAAGATGGCGTGGCACTAAAATCACATACCAAAAAATTCTTTGTTTTTTTCAAACCCACAGAAGACCACGAAAACAGACTCGTTTCGAAAATTTATAGAAAACCAATTCAGGGGAGCTGTGCTAACTTTTCCTCTACCAAAAAAGGAAATTTATGAAAACCCACAAAGGGAATTCTCAATTTTCACAAAATGCTTTTTTTTTTTTCCCCCGCCAGAACCCGTTCCCCCCAAGAAAACTCAGAATTCCCCCCGTTATTTCCCAGGGAGATTCCATAAATCCGAGCGGGGCCCCTGCTTTTGCTTGTTTTCCCCAGTGCCCTTAAAAACTTTTTTCCACTTGCTTTCAACATTTCAAAACATTAATACAATAAAACGAAAAAACCCCACGATTAATTGAAGGTCATAGGTTTTAAAAGCATGGGGGGGGCTCGTTGCCGTCGCTGGCCCAACAATTAACCCATAAAAAATATACAGCACCATAGCAAAAAATCTGCTCGAAAAGCAAAGTATAAAAATTACTTAAACCCCGACGATTTTCAGAAAAGGGATGGCCCTTATCCCCCCCGGTCGCCCTAGAAGCGCACCAGTTCATTTTCGGTTAATAAATCAGATCCAAGCCCCTGCCCCACGTTGCAAGGCGACATCTGAATGGAAAGTAGCCTCAAAGGGGCTATCCTGTCCTTTGTGGGGGTTTCAAATTATCTTAAAAATAAAAAAAGGGTGCACCGAGGAATAAAACATATCACAACTTGCATTGCTGTATGAAAATGTTTCTGATTTTTTTCACAAAAATGGTGGTTTTTTATACCTTTTGCAAATTATTAGATAAGGAGTACTTCACATTGTAGCGGGCGTGAGGGTCTTATTGGCACGTCCTTTTCTATGGACCAACTCTCACAGACTTCAGTATGTTGAACCACAGGGTGTAACTTCTGACTAGGTGCCTCTTGGATTACACGACGGACTATACAAATTACTACAGACGGCCCATTTTGTTTTAACACATTAATAAAAAGGTATACATACAGCTTTTACATGCTGTACTATATTAAGAGTGTGCTTATTATGTATAATATATATTATATATATGTATATGTGAGGTATATAATAACTAATACATTAAAATAGAGAAACAAAGGATCACACATATATAACCTTTGTTCCCATCCATAACAGGCAAACTTACAAAATCAGCAATGGATCAAATACTTATTTCCTTCACTGTACATGGCTTCTTTTCTTTTATAAAGGAAGCCAGAGGATCCCCATTCTTTGTGTTTTAAAGGGGGTTTATCATTCTTAAATGATCAAACATTTTCCAAAATATTTTATCAATATTTAGGAACTTTTTATAGGGGTTAAACGCTTGAAGGGCTTCATGCGGTGCTTTTTTCCCCTTTTAACCAACCCGAAAAGAGTTAATGACCCAAAAATTTTTTGTTTTTTTGCCTCCCTGGCTTTGACAGTTTTTAACTTTTTTTTTTTTTTCAATGACGGATTGGGTGAGGCCCGTTTTATTTGAGACGGTTTCTTTATGGGGGAATATTTAAGTTCACTTAAATAATTGCAGTATTTTTTTTTTTATTTTTTTTAAAAAAAAAGGTTTTTGTTTTTTTATTTTTTTTTTTTAAAAACCATTTAACATTTCACACTTTTAAAACTTGTTAATTAATTCTACAGGTTTTATGGTCGTGTGGATCCAATATGTGGGAGGTTTTTTTTGTGTGTAATTTAGAAATTATTTTTAATTAAAAAATTTATTTTTTTTTTTATTTTTTTTTTTATTCGTCTTTTTTTTTTTACACTTTTTTGGGTTTTTTTGTACTTTTTTTTTTTACTCCCCTGAAGGAGAATGTTTTTTCTTTTTTAAATTTTTTTTTTTTACACTTACTAATTATTTTAATTCATATATGCTAAACATCTAATCTTCAGTCTGACCAGGCAGGATTTTGGACGCACACAGTGGCTAACACTGGCTTCTTTTTCCCAACCCCTCTGGGGGGCAGCAGGTCCCCAAACACTTGCAGCCCGGGCCTGACTCTGTCGGGTCACCCGGGGGTCCATCACCCCGACGAGCAGGGGGATCCCTTTGATTGCGCAAAGGTTAAACGGCACCGCCCAATCAAAAGGGGTTAAAAGCATTGGGTTCGGGTTTCCGTCGCTGCCCGATGCCTGCAGGGGAAAATTTGGGGGTCGGGCGTGAGCACAACCCCGACCCCCACAATTCGGCGTCGGGGACCGCAAACTCCCATTCTGCACGACGTCTAAAGACGTCGCTGCAGACGAACGACCTGAAATGCCCGCCGTCAAAAGACGGTGGGTGGTCGTTAAGGAGCTATACTACTTATACAACTTCATATAACATAATATAATACATTATATCTTACAGGAAAATTCTAATAAGCACTATTAACTATTCCATAATATTTTTTGATCGGGCAGAAGATTAGGATTTAAAAACATTGTGAAAGAACTTGTGGACTATTTTCTTTTTTCATTCCTGTACTTGCTCGATGGATCAGTTTCTGTAAATTATCCACTAGGCAGTATCATCATCAGCCTTGTAACTGGATGTGAGTCAGACATCCTGTTTAAGTGTATGATGATCCTATTCTACATGCTGTACCCAATGGATTAAGTCATTTTAGCTACCAGAAGGCTGAGTCAGAGATAGGGTCAGCTCTCATTATGTCACGTCTTTTATATAAACCCAGACACATACATTGTATACATTATTTATGGCTCTTTATGTCAAAGGTTTTACAGTTTTCATAATTGTCACATAAAAGAAATTAAGCAAACTGTTCATTTTGTGAAATCCTCTCTCCGTTGTTTAAGTATTTCAATTCAGCATACTCTTGTAAGCTTTAATTATTTTTATGTCTACAATAGAAATAATCCATTGTAAGAAAGAAAAAGCTCAGGATGTGGGATGTTAGAGAATTACAAAAAGAAAGACAAAATTGGCCCAAATGACTTACTATCTACACATAGTTACCTGGAGACACACACTGTGAAGTAGTTGAAATAGCAAATAGCATACAGAGTAATTGGGCTGATCGCACAGCAAGATGCTTTTATCTGGAGCTACAAGTACACATTAAACCCTTAACAACCATTTTAGAATTTATATTAGAATTGTAATGGCTGATTTATTGATCATTATTGGTATTGATTTCTTTGATTGTAGTAAAGGTGTGTAGCAGTGGATAGCAATTGCTTATCACATTTCATGTGTGGTTTCCATGAGTCCAAGATATTACTGTTAATTGAAACCTTTCTAATGTGGTCAATGTCTGAGCATAGATCATGCAGAAAAAGTCCAAACCAATGGTACTGCTTAAAATAAAAGTGAGCTAGACATGGCCTATTGAAATGGTGGGCAGATAAAACATTCTAATTCTGTCCATCTCTTCTTCATTAAAGAGGCTCTCATAGCCTCATAAAGTGGTTTTGCCACAAAGTAAAATTGATATGGGAAGTTTGCAAACTAAATAATACAGATTTTCACCATTCATCATTATTAAAAACTCTGGACCGTTTTTGTTTTACCTGCTTCTTTTGTGGTCCATTATTTACAACTTGACTCCCGGGATACCACAAGGACTGAGAGCTCCGTAGACCTGGCCAGACAAGCTCAGACATAACCTCCCCCCCTCTCAGGAAGCTACTGAGTGTTCAAACCCCAGGTTCTGTCATTCTACTCCTGTCAGGGGCGTTGCAGGGCCCAGGCCCTTTTTAAAGTTTTTCATCAGTACGCTGCGTTCACACAGAGCATTTTTCACGCCACATCGTGACTGGGCGAGTATGTATTTTTTACAGAGAAAAAACGTATGTTCCTGTCACCGACAACTGTACTTTTTCAAAAGCGCTCACCTACGCATGACCGGTCAATAAATAACACCTATTAATACACCTGTACATGGAGCAACTCTACCAGACGAATCATTGTTACTAAAAAAAAACTCCTACAATACGAAGACCCAAAACTATAACTACTTAAGGGATCAAATACTACTTGCCTGACCCTAACCAAACTCACCACCCCATGTGATATCATTGTAACCACTAGGCTCTGAAGACTATATTACGCCATAAACAGTGACCCATATATGGTAATAATAGTTGTAAGTAACGCTCTCAGAAATATAAGCATTACACTGCGTACATTTAGTGACTCCCAGAACCATCTTTTCCATTGAGTCGTTCACTTATCCCATCCGCCCAGCCCCCATGATGACTTCTCCGGCCACGACGCTCTCTAGAATTACCACACAAACAGTTTTAGAAATCCTCACTTTTCCAGCACATATATACCTACCTACTAGGGGTATGATAGAAGAGCCAGATGCCTGGTATAGGGGATGGGGAGTCACCCATCGTTCCTGTATAAGCCCCGATTAGGTAGGTTTATAGACCCCATCTCAGAAGGTAGGTATGTAGGTCTCCTCAGTAGGTAGGTATAAAGGTTATATGTCCACCAGTAGGTGGGTATAAAGGTTATATGTTCTCTAGTAGGTAGATATATAGATAATAGGGTCTCTCAGTACAGATAGATAGGTAATAGGGCCCCCAGTACATATAGGTAGGTAATAGGGCCCCCAGTATATATAGATAATAGGGCACCCAGTACATAGCTAGGCAGGTAATAGGGCCCCAGTTTATTTATCAATAAGTAATATGGCCCTAGTATAAATCTATTAATAGGTAATATGGCCCCAGTATAAATTTATTAATAGGTAATATGGCCCCAGAATATTTATTAATAGGTAATATGGCCCTCGGTATATTTATTAATAGGTAATATGGTCCCAGCATATGGCTACCACTGTAGGTAGTTAATATGGCTCCAGTATATTTATTAATAGGCTCCCCAGTATAGGCAGTTAATATGGCCCCAGTAAATTTATTAATAAGCTCACCAGTATAGGTAGTTATATGGCATACTTAAAAGAAAAAAAACACCATACATACCTGTCTCTGGTCCCGAAGCGTCCCGCTCAGCTCCGTCCTCTTCACGGCACAGGCGCGTGACTTCATCACGCTGTGCAGGCACCCTGATGACATACTCACGCTGCCTGTGCTGGCACGCCAGGTAACTCTGTGGATCAGGGAGCACTCGCTCTCTGCTCCACAGAAGACCTCAGCTGTATGTGCGTCCAGCGGATGTGCATACAGTTGGAGAGACCGTCGCCACTCCAGGCCCACAGAAGCGGTCTGGAGCCCAGCAAGGTTCGGGGCACAGGCAGTTTTATCCGGGGCTGTGCCCTGGATAAAACTGCCTAGGGATGCCCCTGACTCCTTTCCTCTGTACTTCTTAGTAAATAGTCAAACAGTGTAAATAAATTAAAAAAAAGAAACCTCAAATGAGGTATGTGCATTGATAAAGAGAAAAAAATCCACAGGTTTGGTTCCTGCAGGGATTTGAACCCAGGACCCTTGTGCTGTGAGGCAAAAACTCTGCCTTTGAGCTACAATGTAGCTACTCACAGCTCTATATATATAAACAGACATTTCTTTGACTAGAGAGAGGAAAGGCATGGTGATATCATCCTGCTGGATCACAAGATATGCATTTCAAACAAATCACACAATCCCCCTTCTGAGCCACACAGATCGGAAGACTGGAATGCAAGTATATATAGATTTGAGTGGCAAAACACTTTAAAAACAAGCCCTTATGCCCTTCCCTACAGATTATTTTTATTCCTTCCCACCAAATGTCATGCATTGGTTTATAAAAAATGTCACCTTGATGACCTGCCTGGACTTTTTATGATCAACAGCAACCAGGCAGGAGAATGCATGAAGGTCTCTCTTTGTTTTGTTCCACCCCTCATAATCGGCATTCTTATCCTATTGAAGTAAAGAAATGGTGAGGTGCACCATGCTGTACTGCACCCCCAGTGTGATGGCATTATAGCATGGTGCACCTCACATATAAATTGGTCCAAGTGAGGCATGGCTTCAGATGCAAACTTAGACTCACATTTACTTAAAATAAGTGAACTAGCTACTCCATGGTAAAGAAGATTCCGAAGACACAGTTACTTAAAGGTGTTTTCTCAACATCCTGTTTCAGAGTCATAGACAGCAGTAATTAGCATATTCAGCTTCTCCATAACTAGCTGAATGTTACATTGACATAATTGCAGGAGATGTAATCTATAGTAAACAAAGCTAAAGAGCTCCAATGAGTGAAAGCAAGTGCTCATCAGAGGTAAACAATGGACTCTTGTTAGAGATAAAGGCTAATGGTAATGTCACTTCCTGCTCTCTGTCTAATCAGGAAGGGAAATATGAATGGTGACTTAGAGACACTTGTGTGCAATCAGAGCAGATAAAATCTCTCTTATCTCCTGCCCAGGACAGTATAAAAAAGCAATGTATTTATAAAAGTCTTCATTTACCTTTCCCTACAGTTTGAAAGCTAATTATTGTATTATTGTGAGAAAATCCCTTTAAAGTTTATCTGTCATGTCAAAAAATAGCTTAATCTTTTCAACATCATGTTATAGAACAGGAGGAGCTGATTAGATTGTGGAATGAGACTCAGTAACTTGTAATTTAGAAAAGAAGCCGCAGGTGACCGTTCTCCCTCTTGGCCCCTTTTTGCGTGAGAACCGCACCGACCCGACCGAGAGGCGTCCACCTCAAGTCAAACAGGCTTAGTGGTCCGCCCGTACAGGAATGGAAGCGGAGGCGAAGGCAGTACTTCAACTCGAGAAATGCCCTCCTCGGCTTCGGGTGGCCAGCTTCGCGGTTTAGCGTTCTTGTCCGTGGAGCGCCACCATGGGTGAGCCACCCGTGATGAGAAGTGTGGGATGAATATTTTGCCGGTAATAATTACAGAATCCCAGGAAGCTTGTATAGCCCGAAGTCAAACTGGTGCGAGGCCATTGCAGACAGCTCGGACAGCTTGGCTGGTCCATCAGCAACCCTTGGTCCAGATAATATATCCCAAGAAAGCAGGCTGGACTGAGAAAAATGCACTTTCCCAACTTGGCGTATAGGCGGTTTGGCCCGGTAGAGCGCCTCAGAACCTGCGGACATAAACACTGTGGGTCTCCAAGTCAAAGAGTAACCAAGATGTCTCCAGGTACACACAACACAACGAATACAAGAGATCCCTGATGATGTCGTTCACACCAATTCCTGGAAGACGGCGGGGCAATGCAAAGGCCGAATGCATGACCAAGTATTCGATGCCGTCTCTGGTGTTAAAGTCCGTCTTCCACTCTCATAGCCCTCCCGGATGCGGACGAAATTATAGCTCCCCCCTTAAGTCCAATTTGGAAATATCTTCGCACCACGTACGCATAAAAGACTCAGAATCAAAGGCAGAGATACCGATTCGCAACCGTGATCTTAGTAAGACCGGAACCCCGATAATCAATGCAGGGTCCAGGTGCCTCCTTCTTTCCCACGAGAAGAATCCCGCCCCCCGCGGGAAGGAGATCTCCGTATGAACCCCTTCTGGAGTTTTTCCCGGAGATATTCGGACATAGCTTGAGTCTCGGTAATGGACAAGGGATAGACCGGCCCCTGGGGCTGGCACCAGCAGAGCTCGATCGGAGACATCATAAGGGCGATGAGGAGAAGGGATCTCCGCTTCTTTCTCCGAAAAGACTTCGTGAATCCCCTTTATTTCGGCGGCAGCGCCGGTCCAACGTTCAGCGGGGGGGGCCGGGCGGAGAGACGTAAACAACCGCGAGGTCCACAGACAACGGCTCAGGGCAGTTGGGGCCCCAGCGAGTGAGATCACCCTGTCCATTCACGTGGGAGAGTTGGAGTCCGCAACACGGAAGTCCGAGAAAAGCGCCGAGGAAGAGCGGGCAGAACAAGAAGGCGATCTTCTCTTAATGTGCAAAACTCCCACGTGAAAGACCGTCTTGGTGTGTACAGTATATGTCGCTTAGCACTCGCCGCTGACCGAGAATTAACCAGGGGTTTATCCAACTTGGACCACCGGAGACGGGTACTGCGACACCAAGGAGCGATGATACAATCCCGGCCCGAGCCAAGTCCCAGAAGGCGGAGGGTCTGGAAGTGAGGAGCCAGCATCAGTCCGAAGTTGAACAGGCACACATGCGTGGAAGGAGGAATTGCACCTAGGGACGCCGCTCCCACAACCCCTAGGTGCGAGAGTTTTCCTCCCGGACGTTTTGGGCGTTGGGACAATTCCCCTCGGAAGTGCACTGGACTGCCACAGTAAGGCACAGGTTGCCAACCGACGTAGGGCCATTTCTTGTTCTGAGAGATGTACCTTGTCGACCTGCAGGCTCCTCAAAAAGGATGGTGCGGGTTGCGTAGGTTGTCTCTGGAAAACGGACCAGCGAGATACCGGCGTGGACGTGCTCCCATCTCTTTCCTCGCTCCGGAGCTCCTCTTGCCTTCCAGGCGTAACCACGTCAATGCGGGTACCCACGAAATTAGCCCGCTAAGAGAGGACGGGATGTCCCCTCTTTGCGGCCAGCACATCCTTAATCCTACTCAAGATACCCCTTTTAAAGGTAGCGCACAGGCAGCCCTCGTTCCAGGATAACTCTGAGGCTAGTGTCGGAAAAACGTGGCACTGCGTAGTCTCCACCGACGATCTCCCGGCACAGAGAGAGAGGGGCAGTCTCCATCGCGGAGGATCCCGGCCGGTTCCTCAAAAACACTGCGAAACACCCTGGGAGGAAGGACTGCAGATCCTGTATTTCACAGGGTCCGTTCTTCCGATCCCACAGAGGGTGTGGGCCCATTCTAAGGCCTTCCCGAAAGCAGGCTGACCACGGAAAGCCACTTAGAAGAGAACGCTCCGTAGGACTTGGTCCGCAATTAATTCAATGTGCATTGAAGCACTGATGATAAGCCTGCACTGCTTGGAGTCCCCATCAAACTTGGACGTAGCGGTAAAACGAAGCTAGGGACCCACCGATTTGCGGCCGGCGACGGGAGGCGGTGTAACACAGATGGAGTGGCTGGTTACCAGGAGATGCTGTAACATGGCGAGTCAACACCGGTCCAACTGCCGCTCCTGTTGGCAATTTGCTTGACGATGACTGTGCGCGACGACTGCGGCATGGCCGCATCCTCCAGGCAGAGGCCCTTGCGGGATCACCCATAGGCCGGATCAAACTGTAACGCAGTGGTAGTGATCCCTGGGCCACCGCAAGCGATGGTGGAAGCCCACCGCCAGGAACGGAATCTAAGTAAAACCCGGTTTTCACCAGAGCCCCACGCCGCAAAGCGGGAATGACTTGCTGCGGCGGAGAACTACCATGTCGTTTCCACTGGCGGACTCTAGCGGTGGTAGCCAAGGAAAAGCGTGGTACAGAATCGTGAGGCGAGGCGTGGTCCAGGACAGGCAATAGGTCAGGACAGGTGCGGCTGAGGGTTCGTGTCAGAAACAGGAGCGAGACGGTCTGGTACAACGTCGAGCAAACAAGACAAGACGCTTTCTCTAAAGGCACAGGAGGCCTAAAGATCCGGCAGAGACTGCCAGGAGGCGGAGCCAAATATAGGGTCAGTGACCGGTACCAGCCAATTAACCGCGGCACAACCCTTAAAGAGAGAGGAGACTGCCGCGCGCCGCCTTAGGGGACGGGAGCGCGCCCGACGGCCGTACGACGCGCCTGGAGCAGGATCGGGGTCCGGTAAGCTGTTATGTACCGCGGACGAGCGCGGCCACGGACCGACCACGGACCGCCCCGCCACACTCCCCGCTGCAACACGAAACAGGCCGGGAGGCAACAGCGCAGCCCGGGGAACGTCTGCGGCGCCGCTCGTTAAATATAACTTTATACCATTCGCAAATGGTGGGGTATCCTACAAAATGATCCCAAATATGGTAGATTATTTGCTATGCCACCCAAGGCAGTATATAGGAAAGGTAAAACCATAGGCAATGATCTCATTAGAGCAGATATTCTTAAGAATAAACAACAAAGGATTAATACATTGGGTATACAGTAAACTGGTACGTTCACATGTATGTCATGCCAACATTGTTCTGGCATCATCAAGGGATCGGAAGTCCTACATCCTACAATGGGTAATAAGATTAACGTGAGAGGATATTTCACATGCAACTCTAAGAATGTTATATACTCTATTAAGTGCCCCTGTGGGAAATTATATATAGGTCAAACTTCCCGTAAGATCAAAATAAGGCTCAATGAGCATAAGTCAAGCATAAGAAAATTTCAGTAGTAGACAGATGATGCGGTAACGCCACGCTCTTTTAAACTCTGAAAATTTGGAGAGCCATCTTTTCTCTTGCAAGGCCACTTTAAGGAGGCGAAACATAACATCATGAAATTACGCTGCATGATCGAACAAGTATCACTGCCCCGGATGACAACAAACTTAACAAAAACCTTCTTAAAAGGGAGGTCTATTGAATTATACACTAGACACGTTTTTGACAACTAAAGGTCTTAAATGATATGAAATTTTTAATGTGTATTGTAAAGAATGATTTTATTATGTAAATTATCGATTAATGTATAAACACAATTCTCTACTGTTTCATAATAGGCTAAAAATAACTCATTGATATATTTTGGGAGCTAACGCTTAGGAAGGGGCCGGAGCCTCCGAAACATCGCGTACGGCTGCACAAACCTTAGCAGGATGCCTCAGGATTGAGCATGGACATACCGTAGAACGCTATCTGCGATCTTATGGACAGACCAATTTGATACCACTCCCACCACTCCACACTGGATATCAAAACCGCCCATGCAATCTACTTTAATTATTTTATACACTTTTTATGTGTGTTATGGCTTTAAAAATGCCTTAATAAATATTTGCAGAAGATATTATTATCTCTAATAGTGGAGTGTTTGCTGCTACTATATCACCACTATACAGTGACCAAACAGTGGTAGATTTCAGTTGTACATAGGCGCTCCACACATAAAAGTGATTATAGTAAAGTTACATTCAGGGACTCACAGAGACTTCTTCTCTGATGAGTTGTTCTCTTTTTTTCTTTTTTTCTCTTCATCCAGCCCAGACCACCCCAACAACTTTTCCCAGTCACAACTCTTCCCTGTAGAATTTACCAAACAAACATCTTAGACTTTTCACTTCTCCAGCACTTCCCTTCCAATTCCTACCTCTGTACAAACTCCACATCCATAGCACCCCCGAGTCTCTAACAGTACAAGTACCCCCAAACAGCTATGGGGCTCCCATTTGTGCACTCAGTTTTGTGTCTGCATATAGAAGATAGTTAAATCCCCCAATATAGTATGTAGGTACAACCCCAATTAGGTAGGCAGATGGGTAACCCTTTTAGGTCGGCAGCCTTTAATTAGGTAGGTCTATAGCCCCACTTTAGTTAAGTAGATTTATAGGTCCCAAATAGGAAGGTACAAAGTTCCCCTATTAAGTAGAAAGGTAGTTATATGGCCCTTCTAAATAAGTAGGAACATAGGTCTCTAGTATGTAGTTATATAGGCCCCCTGTAGGTAGGTGGGTAGTTTAATAGGGCCCCTGTAGGTAGATAGGAATATAGGCCCGATAGCTACATAGATATTTACAGTATATTGGCCCAATGTATGTAGGTCGGTATTGAACCCTGTAGGCAGGTAGGTATACAGACCCCCAGTTGGTAGGTTAGCATAAAGGCCCTTCAGTAGATATGTTTACAAGTCCCTAGTAGGTAGGTAGTTATATAAACCCCCTGTATGTAGATATAAAGGTCATCTGTAAGTAGGTACATTTCCCCTGTAGATAGGTATAGGTCCCCTGTAGGTAGATACAGCCTCTCTGCGTGTAGGTAGATGTAGCCCACCCTAGGTAAATATATCCCCAATGAGGGTAGATAGGCAAGTGTATGGACTAAAAAAAAGTAAAATGGTACTCATCCCCCTGTTTCCCCGTTAAGCAACTAGCTGCGGGAGCTAGTGTCCAGAGTGAAGGACGTGACGTCATCACGATAGTTAGACTGGGACACTGTTCCCTGCATTTACTGGGCCAGAGACCCAGGTTTCTGGCATAGGGGAACCAGTGTGTTAGGAGGAGTGATGAAAGCATTGCATCATGAACCTACGATGCTAATCTGTATATTCAGCACTCACTGAGCTCTGTATATAAAATTGAGAAGGTAGGGACGATGCTGAACCATTCTTGCTTACTCCCTGGTGAAGCAGCTGCGCAGTTCATGTGCAGAGTAAGTTGCCGGACCCTTTTTCTTTGTGGGCAGTTCCCCCATCCCTTCCCCTTGTGTGCAAAACATCATAAAAACTGCCCTGGTGGGTATAAATGAATTCTATGAGTTGTGTGACTGGTTTTATTTCTCCAGGTGCACATGACATGTTGCAACTCCATCACTGTGGTGGGGCCCCCTTCTCATTTTGCTATGGAGCTCTATGAATTCTAGTTACGCCTGGATTCCACATCCATGGTAGCCAAAATGGTACCATCAGGCAGTGGGCCAAGCAGGGGCGTCGCTAGGCAGTAATGTTCGGGGCACAAGCCCCGAATAGCCCTGCCTGTGCCCCGAACCTCAGATCGTCAGCAGCTGCTGTGTGCCTGCAGAGCCTACGATCTGTATGTGTCTCCCCTGGACGCACATGCAGCTCAGGGTTGTAAGTAAGAGCCTGCGGGGAGGCAGGGAGACTGCCCGGGGTGTCGGTTGCTTTGGAGGGGGAGGGGGCCGGCTGCTCACTCACTGAACTTCCTGACTCTGTGCCCTGCAGCCACGTCCAGCACAAGAGTCAGGAAGTTCAGCCTCATACAGCAAGTGAGAGGCTCCGCCCCTGGCCGTGCTCTGCTCCACCCCCTGCTGTACTCCCGGGTCCCACACCATCTCCTGCCTGCAGCTACAGTGCTTTTGTTATGGAGTCAACAGAAGCTTCCACAGGTGCCCGGATCATGAAGGTCTCAAGTGAGTGAGTAGAGACAAATGCTAGATAGTATAATAGTGAAACAAGATGAATGTGAACTAAATATATAAATGTCTGTGCATGTATACATATGTGTGTTTGTCTATACATGTGTGTGTATGTATGTGTATACATATGTGTATGTGTCTATACATGTGTGGGTATGTGTATGCATGTGTGTGTATGTCTATACATGTGTGTGTATGTGTATACATATGTGTGTATGTCTATACATGTGTGTATGTGCATATATGTGTGTGTATGTGTCTATACATGTGTGTGTATGTGTGTGTGTATATGTATGTATGCAAATGTGTATGTACTGTATGTACACAAATATCACAATATCACCTCATTCACGTGACTAAAACATAATCCTGCGTGTTTGTCCCTTACACATGTAAACTACAACCTGAAGATGAATTATATTTGAATATAATTTTTATACCTGTCATTTGTCAGGGTTGCCTATGTTTTTTAGCTGCTGCAGCCAGGCTAAGGCTAGGTTCACACAGCGTAACTGCAGGGTACATTTTGCGGCGTATTTGCACATCAATACACCCAATATGTGCCCCACAATTATGGTAATCCATAGCACTCATAGAGAACTATGAATTACGTCTGTCTCCTCCCATACAATACGATCGTATCGTACGCCTAGGGAGAGAAGGGACAGGTCACTTCTTCGTGGCGCTTACGCGCCACTGATGATTGTAGTGGATGGAGCCGGCCCCACCTGAACAGCGCGCACTTCCAAAATGCACAGAGTACTGAGGCGTGTAGAGTACATGCGGCAGTACACCATGTGAACATGGCCTAAGGGTATGTTCACACAGCGTACCTGTGCACACCACTATATGGCCACCTCCCATCCACTTTCACTTCTCCCCCTGAAAGAAGTGGCCTGTCACTTATTTTTACGGGCGGGTTCTGTGTTCCAGGGAAAACAACCAGTAACCAGAGCCCTCACCGCTATGATTTTACCGTATTTGTGGGGCGCACTTTGGACGCATTACAGCAGTTATGCCCCAAAAATACACTGTGTATGTTCACACCACGTAATGTCGGTCTGTAGTTTGGCGTGTAATTGCGCTTCAATACACCCGACATACGGGCCGACATTATGGTAAGTCATAGGTCTCACTGAGAGCTAGGATTACCCGTTCAGGGGAGAATAAATATCAGAGGGACGCGCTAGCTACAGTTTTTTCTCTGTAAAAACACATGCTGTAGTTCACAATGGGGCGTGACAAATGCTGTATGAACTCCGCCCTACTGAGCAAAACTTAACACAAAGGGCCCGGGCCCCGGATATTTTGGGACCCTAGCAACGCCCCTGGGGCCAAAGGCATGAAGTTTGTTTAAACGGTCAGTAAAGTTCTTGATGTAGTTAGCAGTATCTCTTACAAGGGGTTTTAGGAGATTTTCCACCCAACCTGAAATGTTTTCCATCAATGTCCCAGGGTCATAAATGATAGGACTTCCAGGGTTGCCATCTTTGTGGATCTCAGGGAGCATATGGAAGTAGCATTGCCTGGATAGCCAGTTTTACCTGCTTCTGGTTGTGGATCAGAAACTTCTTGATCATGTCTATAAGTTGTTTATTATTGGCCTCTATGGGGTCACTTTCAAGTTTTGGACTAATGGATGGGGTTAGACAGCTGCTTGTTAGATTTGTGTAGTCAGAGGGGTTCATTGTTATGTCCTGATTTTCTTTTTGTGAAGCAATACCCTTCTGTTCCTGCAGAGTTAGGTTACACACCTGTTTCTTTTGTTTTTCCAAGATTTTGTATTTTACTTTGCTTCTGAAGCAGTCAATGTATTTTCCAAGTGTTGAGTTGGTTCCAGGTCCAGGTTAGGTCCATTTTTGGTGGGTTTCCTTCTAATATGGTATGTGTAATATATGAATGCACATGTACACAGCTTCGTTTCTTACAGGATCAATGACTAACAGTTCCCAAGATCAGTGTCAATTCAGTCATTATAATTTGCCATCAATATTGTTTTGGTTTGTCCAGGAGATATACGTGAGGAAGACAGCTTCATACCCACCAGAGACATGGCCACATCACCAGCTAAACAAAATAAATAGGTCATAAGACTGGGATAAACAATACAATTACAAAATATGTGGCATAATTGGCAGTAACAAGCAGACTGCTGGTTACCTCTATTCCTGTCTATTCAGTGACAGAAAGAAAGAGACCACCATACACAAATATGACACGCACAGCTAGAAGGAAGTGAAAGTTTAACATTTTGGGATTGGCATTATATGTTATTTATGGAACAGAAATGAGATAGTTCATTTAGGTTTAGACCCTGCTAGCCTGCAGGCTCGGACTGGGCCACCGGGGGATCGGTGAATCCCCTGATGGGCCCCCCCGATGGGCGTCCCGTGCGCCCAGAGATCGGCCCGGGAGTTGGGGACTAATGTCCGCTCTGCTGATCTCCCTGGCAGGCTTAAGGCACTAGGCCTTCAGCCTGCCAGGCGCTGGCCCCTACTGCTGACGTAGGCGGTGCGGTGATGTCACTTCACCGTGCCGCCTATGCAGGGCGGCAGGAGCCGGCGGGGAGATCGGAGCGGCCGGGACCTGCCAGGAGCCGGAGCGGGAGGGAGAGCAAGGTAAGTGGCTGGTTGTTTTTTTTTTTTTAAAACTATCTAAGGGGGCCCTGACTACTAATGGGGGCCCTGGCTACTAAGGGGGCCCTGGCTACTAAGGGGGGCCCTGGCTACTAAGGGGGGCCCTGACTACTAGGGGGGCCCTGGCTACTAAGGGGGGCCCTGACTACTAAGGGGGGCCCTGACTACTAAGGAGGGCCCCGACTACTAAGGGGGGCTCCGGCTACTATTGGGGGCCCCGGATACTATTGGGGGCCCTGGCTACTATTGGGGTCCCTGGCTACTAAGAGGGGCCCTGACTACTAAGGGGGGCCATGACTACTAAGGGGGGCCCTGGCTACTATTGGGAGCCCTGACTACTAAGGGGGGCCCTGGCTACTAAGGGGGGCCCTGGCTACTTAAGGGGGGCCCTGGCCACTTAAGGGGGCCCTGGCCACTAAGGGGGGCCCTGGTTACTTACCGGGGCCCTGGGTACTTAAGGGGGGCCCTGGCTACATAAAGGCGGGCCCTGGCTACATAAAGGGTGGCCTGGCTACATAAAGTGGGGCCCTGGCTATTAAGGGGGGCCCTGGCTACTAAAGGGGGGCCCTGGCTACTAAAGGGGGCCCCGGCTATTAAAGGGGGCCCATGACTACTAAACGGGGCCCCTGGCTACAAAACGGGGGCCCTGACAACATAAAGGGGAGCCCTGACTACATAAAGGGGCCGTGGCTACAGAATGGGGCCCCGGGCTACATAAAGGGGGCCCTGGCTACTAAAGGGGGCCCTGACTTCATAAAGAGGGGTCCTGACTTCATAAAGGGGGGACCTGACTAACTAAGGGAGCCCTGACTACATAAAGGGGGCCCTGATTACCTAAAGTGGGCCCTGACTAGCTAAAGGGAGCCCTGACTACCTACACACTAGCTAAAGGGGGCCCTGACTACTTACACACTAGATAAAGGGGGGCACTGACCTGCTGCACACTAGCTAAATGGGGGGCTAACTTACTGTACACTAGCTAAAGGAGGCCCCTAACTACCTGTATACTACCTAAAAGAGACCCTTAACTGCCTGTTATACTCCCTAAAAGAGACCCTAACTGCCTGTATACTATCTAAAGGAGGCCTTAACTGCCTGTACACTACCTAAAGGAGGCCCTAACTGCCTGTATACTACCTAAAGTGGGACCCTAACTGCCTGTAAACTCCTGCATTATCTCCAGGGGGTTAGTCCGCTCCCCACCCTCCAACCCCTCAGGATACTAGGCCTCTAAGTTATGGCTTGTACCCGCTCTCCCACCCCTGGGTAGTTTGTACAGAGTGGTGGCTGGGACAAGTCATCATGACGGTGTGGAATGGATGCAGAAGAGAAGGGAAAAAGAACGACTCAAGAGAAGAGAACGACTCATCAGATAAGACATCTCCGGTGAGTCCCTGATTTCAGGGGTTATTTTACTTCTATATTGGATCAGTGCTGTATTCACTGTAATGTGATGTGACCTGAGCTGGTGTCTGACCTCTATGTGGTCGCTATATGGTGGTGTTGTAGGTTATAACGGTGTAGGTATAATGCTAGTGTACATGTGTCCCTGATTGTAAGAGTGAGGGAACACCTGACCCTGTGATAGGAGTTAGACTTTAACTTTCTTGCTGGTGTTTATTTTAGAAGGTGGTGAGGTGCGTGACCAAAGGAAACATGGAGGGGATATTGTACGTGGGTGGAGGGGGATATGGATGGACCTACTTAGCCATGGGCCTATGCTATGCTCGACTGACAGACGTGTGAGACAGACAGATATGTGAGACAGACAGATATGTGACTCACGTGCTATTGTACTACACAATACAGTTCTGTTTCGCACACTGTATTATGTGGTACAATGGGCGCGTTTATGTCCGAGAGGCAGGTAATATTTTCATGTACAGTAGGGTGGGCCCCCCAAGATCAACTCCCCTGTGGGCCCCAGACCCCCCAGTCCGACACTGCTAGCCTGTTGTTCCCATAGCAGTCACATGGTCTGGCTCTATCCAGTGGTGTACCAAATTTGGGGAAGGAGAGGTTGTCTGCACAGGGTGGTGCTTGTCCTTTGCAGCAGATCCAGGAGACATGTCTGTGTTCAGGGCCAGGCCCGCTACTTGTTTTCAACTATTTGCGTGTCCTCAGGATGCATATGCAGTTGAAAATCATGGCACAAAAGGGAGCCTAAGTGGCACAGGAGACATAATACAGTGATGCCATCTCTCCTCAGGCACCACTGTATCTCCTAAGCTGAAAGTGTAGGAAATGTTGGGAGCAACATCCCGGCATAAGCGGCTTGATGATGTCACCCCACTCACGCCGGACACTATTTTCCAGAGCGAGCTGCGCGGCGGGGGAGCAGAGGGAGGTGAATCTCTTTTTTTTCATTAATCAGAGAGACCTATATATTTACCAATCTACCTACAGATGGCTGTATATTGTGGGGATTTAGTGGTAGCAAAAACACAATGTCTTCAGCTTCCGTTTTCCAAGAATTGGCCTTTATTTAGCCGTAGATTAAACAGAAAAAACAAAAAGCAAGGCTTCACTTAACTTTCGCCCCCAAGAACAGGAAATGGACATAGATTCTTGATCATCAATTGTTCCTGGGTTGGCTGCTCCCACGTTCCAGTTACCGGGTTTTTTCCAGGCATATAAAAAGCCTTCTTCTACAAGTGTTCTATGGGTGTGGTCTGCCACCTGAGAGTAGAGTAGCAGAGGAGCTGGAGGGAAGCTCTTGCCCCCAAGAGGCTTGAGAGAAGCCAGGAACCAGTGAGGACTGGTATGAGCAATGTGTTTGTGGTGAATCGGCAATAGGCGTTGACCACATGTTAGAGAGGGACATTATATGTTCAGTGAGTGGCTAGACAGCCTGAGGTTTTTTTGTTGTGCTATTTTTTCTGTCCGTTGTTTTTTCATGCCTCAATAAAACAGGCTGAGGCCGAAAAAGAAGAAGCCTGTGTCTGAGTGCCAATTTGCTTACCCAAGCGGCGAATCATGAGCTAAGACCCTCAGGACGGTCCAAAATGGCGTCCAGATGCAAGTGAGGTGTCACATATGGTGAAGGATGCAGTGGACATAAGTGGCATGGACTGGCAAAAATTGGCACAATTGAATTGGTGCAGTGTTGGCACGAAGTGGTGCTGCTAAGAGACTGTGAGTCTGAGAAAAGGAGACACACCCGTATACAGACTGTTGCCTGTGTGGGAAGGCTGCTTCAGTGCAAAGGAGAGTGTCTCTGGAGAATCAGAGGACGCACCCCAGTAGAGAGACTGTGTGGGCACTGGTCTTGTGGGGTTAAAGTGACTATTGCCTGAAAATTTTTGTTTGGCATGGAGGAGCTGCTCGCCCAGTTGATGCAGGCTACTGCTAAGCAGCAATAGTTTAATAAACAGCTCCGGACACAGTATGAAGCAGAGCATAAGGCAATAAAAGCAATTGCCATTGGGTTCCAAGCTGCTGTGATGTCTGGAGATGCAGAGCCATCATTTGAAAAAGTGGAAAAAACGGCTGCCAAGGGTAACAAGCATGAGTGGTGTGACGGATACCTACAGCTGGACTACTGCATGAAGGTATGTCCTGTAGCCCGGAGACGGTGTTGTCCTCCCACATGGATGCAAAGTACCAGCCTAGGTACATGGATCCGGTCATTTCTAGAGGCAACCAAACAGTAGCAGGAGGCTGCTGCTACTCTCCAGCAAGAGGAGCCATGTTGGAGATGCCACAGATCAGCAGGTTGTGCTCCTGATTGCCCTCTCAGGAGAAGGCCAGAAAGGCTGCAGCACCAAGCCCTGGAGTTCCAGGTGGGTGGAGCCCCACCCATGGCTGACATGGACAACCAGAAGGAGAGGTCCAGACTGCAACCAGACATCATACCTGGTAAGAAAGCACCAGTTTTTTTTTGGGCACATGTCTTGAGACTATCCAGGATGTATGTGAATACGAGAGTGGGATACACGGAGGCCCAGACATGCAGCCTGAGCAGGAAAAGAGGGCTGAGAGCAGCAGGACTGTGAATTGTGGACTCAGTATATTATATGCGGTGTTGCCTGTGGGAGATGGTAACCCCACTGTTACTTCCAATATTGTAAATACTTTGCCTATGATCCATGACCAGGTCACACAGCCTGAGCAGGGTGATGTTAGCTGTGGGACAGAGTTAGCTCCAGTTACTGTGCCCCTGTGTGAACAAGCTGCTGGAGGTGCTGTAGCAGTAGAGGAGAGCAGCTCAGGTCTGTACCTGGAGGTCATGGCTGTCAGAGCTATGGAAGAAGTAAATGCAGTGTGTGAACCTTCTGCTGAAGACACTGCAGCCAGAGCAGAGGGGGTTAGCTCTAGTGTGCCCCAAGAGGTTGTAGTGGAGAGCAGCACAAGTAGTGCAGCTGACGTGAATCCAGTGATTAATAGCCACCAGATCTGTTCTGCTCCTGTTGATCCCAGAGAGGAGCTTTCATTTTTCAGTGTGTTGCCTGGAAGGGAGAAGGCAAACCCTTGAAATGATGGCTCCGCTGCAATGTATGATGAGACAATGAGTGTTAATGGGCCGGGTGTTTACCAAGAGAACAAAACACTCTGTGAAGAGTCTCTATTTCAGTGTGGGAATGGACACTGCACTGTGTCAGTGCTGCATTGTAATGATGATGCTGATTATTCAGATTGGAATGATGAAAATACTTGTGTAGAGCAAATGTGTGCCAAGGCAGTTTTTTGTGCAGCCCTGAGAATGTATTCCAGACAGCTTGCTCGGATGGCTATCGGGATTGTAGCACTGAGGGGGTGAAGAGAATGTTTGTTGGGCCCTTTAGGCAGTGGGGTCATTTGCTCCAATGGTTGCTGTAGCCCCGTACTTTTACTTAGTGATCACAAAGACTACAGGGAGGTAGTGATGGGGAGTAAGTTTGCTGACCCGGAAAAAAGAGTGTTTGCTGGGCGTAGTGAGGGCCCGGGGTCAGTGTGATTGAACCCCAGAGGGTAGGAAAAACCCCCGTAATGAACCTGGGTAAACGTAAGAATTTCACTGTGAAGCGGTTGTCAGATACCCCTGAGATAACTACAGGCATCCAGAAGGTTCCCCCTTGGAGATTGTTGAGGGATGGAAGGAAAAACCTCCACACTTTGTAGAGGATCCGCTGTAGAAAGAGCCAGTGAGAAGTGGCCAGAGGAATGTGCTTGACTGGGAGGTGGTTGTGAGGCCCAGAAGACTCGTAAAAAGAAAAATTTTGGGGTCTCATTATATCCTGCAGACAAAAAAGTAGAGGTTGGGGCTCGGGTGCCCCCCCAAGAGTCATTGTGTATAGCGAACCTGAGGGGTTTGTGTTGTTGCTTAAGCTTCCTGTGAAGCTAGTGTGGTTTTTTGGGGCCCACCTAAGGACACAAAATAGAGAGGACACTGCCCAGGGGGGGACAAGGAAAAGGTATTTGTGTGTGGGAGAAGCTAAAAATTATGATAAACTGGAAAAAGGGGTTGCAGTAGTAGAATGTGAAGGTCAGCGCGGTGAAGATAGTGACTTAAATTTTCCCAGAAGGTATGGGGGTGCCACCTAGGGAAAAGTGGCATGACTTTTTTTTTCCCATTGTAGATGGTGCAGGGGGAAAAGTAGTAGGTAAGTAATATTGTCTCCGCCCCTGAAAATATAGAGAAGACGTTGGCCCTGTGTAGGTGGAGAGACCTGCTAAAAATGTGCCACCGAGGACCTGGTCTCGGTGGAGGAAGCCAGGTGTTGTCGGTCAACAACATTAGGTTGCTGACACTTGTAGCATATGGCTGTGTCCAGCCTTATGGTTTTTGGTTTTCCCCGGAACAAGCTGCAGTTGGGTGGGTGGCTGTTCCCACGTTCCAGTTCCGGGGTTTTTTTTCCTTGCCTAAAAAAAGCCTGTTTACAGGGTTCTGGGGCATGGTCTGCCACCTGAGAGTGGAGTAGCAAAGGAGCTGGAGGGAAGCTCTTGGAAGCCAGGAACCAGTGAGGACTGGTATGAGCAATGTTTTTGTGGTGCATCCCCGATGGGCTTGCCCTGTTAGAGGGGGGCATTTATTGTTCATGAGGGCTAGACGGCCTGAGGGGATTTTTGTATTACCTAAAAGGGGGCTTATATCTGCCTATCTAAGGTGTGTTATACCTACAGGAGACTGTATACCTACCTATCTACAGGGGATTTATATCTAGAGGAGACTGTATATACTGACGCAGGGCTGTATACCTTCCTATCTTCAGGGGGCTATATATCTACAAGAACTGTATACCTACCTACAAGGAGCTGTAAACCTACCTATCTAGAGGGGGTTATATACCTACAGGGGACTGCATACCTACTTAACTACAGGTGGCGTTTAATCCTATAGGGGTGTATATACCTCCCTTTGTACAGGGGGTTATATACAGTTGAAACCAGAAGTTTACATACACTATATAAAAAGACACATATGATTGTTTTTCTCACTATCTGACATGAAATCAGAAAAAACCTTACCCGGTAAATTAGGATTACCAAAATTATTTATATTTGCCAAAAGTCAGAATAATAAGAGATAGATAATTTTTATGGCGTTTTCTGCAAAGTCAAAAGTTTACATACATTTCATTAGTATTTGGTAGCATTTCCCTTAAACTGTATGACTTTGGTCTAACATTTTGGATATCCTTCCACAAGTTTGTCAAAATAGTTGATAGGAATTTTGGCGCAATTTTCCTCACATAACTGGTGTAACTGAGCCATGTTTGTATGTCGCCTTGCTCGCAACCGCCTTTTCAGCTTTGCCCATAAATTTTCAATAGGAGTGAGATCAAGGGTTTTTAATGGTACCCCAAAAACATTAACTAATTTGGCAGTTGCTTCAGGTCATTGCCCTTTGGAAGACCCAGCCCACCCAAGCTTTAACTTCCTGGCTGATGTCTAAGATGTTGTTCGTATTTCCCCATAATTTCTTTCCTCATGATGCCATCTATTTTTTAGAAGTGCACCAATCCTCCTGCACAAACAACCCCATAATGATGCGCCACCTCCGTGTTTCACATTGGTATGGCATTTTTTAGGTTTTTTAAATTTCTCCCCTTTTTCCTCCAAGTGAGTGGTCATTATAGCCAAACAGTTAAAATTTTTGTCCCAAAAAATATAGGTTCCTTTGTTCCTGTGTGCTTTGCAAACATTTAAATTTGGTTTTTTATGTTTTTTTTGGAGTAAAGGCTTCTTCCCAGCAGAGTGGGCCCTTTTAGCCCATGTTGATAGTACCGTTTCCGTGGATAATAACACAACTTTCCGCTTCTGCCAGATCTTTTACAAAGCCTTTTTTTGTTTCTTTGGTTGATATTTTACAGTCAACCAAAGCAGTTCATCTCTAAGACCAGAAAACCCCCTCTCCCCCCGAGCATTATGATGGCTGGGCATTCCCATTTTGTTTTTTTATACTTTGTTTTTTACGATGAACTGGACCTACATTACAAAATTGCACCCAAGAATGACCCCGTCCCTCAAATCCAAATTATCTTCTGATATCTTGGGATTTTTTACTTTTACATGATGTTAAAAACAGAAAACAGTTTGTTTTTGGTATGAATTAAAAAATCCCCGGTTTTTCTCAAAATTTAAATAGTGTTTCCAAAAAATCTTCAAAGCTTCCAAAAAACAGACAAAATTAAAGGGCGTCCCCCAATAGTTTAAAAGGGATAGTAATCCAATTTATGTAAATTCTGACTTTGCAGAAAGTAAAAAAGAATGCCTTTCAAAAATTCTCCTTCTCTCATTTTCGGAAAAAGGGAAAAAAAAAATAATTTTGGGAATCCTAATTGACCTAATATGGGTAAGGTTTAATCCATTTCATGTCAGTAGGAAAAAAAATGCTTATGTGCTTTTTTTTATAGTGTATGCCAAAATTTGGTTAACTGACCCAAAGGGAGATATACCTACCTACAGGGGGCATATATACTTACTTATCTACAGCGGGCATTAAATCTACAAGGAGCTGTATTTATACTTAAAAAGGGCAATATACCTAATTATCTACCTACAGGGGCATATATACCTAAATACCTACATGGGACTATATACCTACAGGGATTGTATATGCCTACCTATCTAAAGGAGACAGTATACCTATTTACCTACCTATAGATATATACACCTATCTACAGGTGCCGTATATCATTAGCAATATAAAATACCATCTAAAGGAGCTGTATACCACCCCATTTCCTACAGGGGTATATATACCTCATAATCCTACAGTGGGCATATATACCTAACTACCTACAGAAGGATTATGTACCTAACTACTCAAGGTCTATATACCTACCAAATAGGGGGCCTATATACCTACCTACTTAATGGGGAGGCGTATAACATATGTTTTGGGTAAGTGCCAGGCTGCTTTGTTGTAAAATGATCCGCAAAATATAAAACCATTGCATGGGTTCCCCGACAGAAAAAGTTTAAAAAGTTTTTGACTCTTAAATATAGTTACTAAAAACATGATTTATTTTTTTAAATTATGATTTTTGAGTGCTAGGATGGGGGTGCAAAAAGGGCATGAAAAATGGAGGGTGGTTTGTAAAAAAGGGGGGCAAACTTGCTCAGCAATGAGCAGAAAAAAATTTTGCTTTCCATTTTTTTTCCCCTACTGGAGGTATTTTCTCCAATCTTTTATGTGTGGGTCCCCCCATAGCAAATAGCCTCTCTTCCAATGAAAGGGAATCTTCTTAAAACTAAGATTCATATTGGGAAATTTTGTGATTTCTAAACCACAATTCCCGTTAAGACTTTTGTTGGCATATCGGTATAGCGCATAGACTATGGATATTATTTTTTGAGCAAAAAAAAGGGGTTCAGAAGTAGTAGGTAAGAAACAAAATGCTGCTAGCAGAGAATGACAAGGAAAAGTAAATAGTACATCTTGTGTACAGCATCAATGACAATTTGATTACTTAATAAACATCTGAACTTAGATTTATCCCCGTGATTAGGTTGAGCGATTGCGTTGGCTATCGGATCGATCGTATTCGATAGTCGGGGCCGCTATCGATAAGGTTTTTCGTTTTTGAGCAAGATTTGCGCGATTGACCCTTAAAGCTATGGGAGAGCAACAAAACCCTTCTTCTTACACCCAAACAAGGCTGGAGGAAGGAAATTAACATCCACAAAAGTCAAATGGATCGTGCTACATCTTTGGCAAAACCCTTAGGTTTTAAAGTCACAGAAAAAAAGTCACAGACCATTTACTATCCGTCTTTTACCACAGCCTGACCCCTTAAACCTGCATCACCCCCCAAATTAAAAAGTACAGAAGGCAGTATATTTGAACCATATGTTCTTGAACGGACATTGAAAAATCCCT